>JAECUM010025575.1:0-23718 GCA_016617855.1 Megalonaias nervosa
TATATATATATACATACATACACGATTTCGTTATTTGTTTCAATACTTGCATTACCCGCTTCTTTCGATGATATCAGCAACATCAGTCGGTCAACCATCACTGACGTTGATGTAAATATTTTGATACACATCCACTTCGCTCCTCTACACGATATTCGTCTTCGATCATGGCTAATGCTGTCAAAGTTTTTCTGCCATCGGCAAACCCTTCTATTCCATCTTTTATGAATAACAAGTTTTATGTAAAGGTCAGCAATTATACCTTGTCGATACTCTTCGCTTAATTTAGCCATTTCGTTTAAATCAGCTGATTCAATTTCGTCGTACTATTTTCATTCGATGCTCAAGTTTATTTTAACCGATTAGTTTATTTTTTTATTTCTTCATTACTCATTATCTTAATTTTACTGACACTATATTCAATACCAAATTTATTATTCAAATCAGTATACTCTGTATCTGTATTTTTATTAACAATATTCATTTGGCATTGATTTATATAAATCTGGCATTAACTTCTCTTTGATCTTCATATAATCTTATTCTTTCTTCTTCTATTTTTTTTTTAAGCTCTTCTTGCTGAGACTTATTTATTCAGCAATTTTTTTCAACAACAGCTATTGTTCCCGCTTTCTGTTTTTCTCCAGGTAAACCTAACAAACCTTTTTCTTGTAGTACTTTTAATTCATCTGCGGACAACGGTGTCAAATCAGGTTGCTTGCCAAGTACTGCTTTGGTTACTGGTCTAAAAGGATTAACAGTTTCTTCTGCTGCGGCTAGTTGACCATGGCGTTCTTCTTGTACTTTCTTCTTAAACGTGGCTCTGATTGATACAGTTTTATTTGTAAATCGATCTTTGATTTGTCCGAGTATGAAATTATTACAGAAATCTATCAATACGACAGTGAAATATTTCTGCCGGATCTCGTACAAATTTATCGAACAATAAAAAGTTGCATTTGTCCGCGGTAGCTGCGTGATTCAGCTCGATAAACGTATCTTTGATTACATCACCACTTTGTTCATTTTCGATATTTCTTTCGTCAACATTGTCTAGTCCTGGAAACAATATAAACCAGTGAGTATTTCGCCTGATGAACCTGTATAAAAATCCTGGGTAAGATAAAGCCCATTACATTTGCGATTACGGGACATTGTAAAAAAAGATCGTATTGTATTCATCTCGCTGTTATTCAACGGGATATCGTCAAACACAATTAATATTTGTTCGTGTGAATAAAGTTCGTTTACGGGAATCAAATCTTCCGGTTGCCGGATCACACATATATCTTCGGCGGCACCAAAATCATCCAGCAATGTTTCGTTGTAATCGTTTAATAATCGTGTAAATGTATACCCGATCGTAGTTAAACTTACCGTTTAGCAGTAAATTCATCAACAAGTTTGCTTTGCCTGAGCCGGTTCTACCTACGATCAGATAATGACAATCGGGCAGTTCATTGTTGTGCTTGTGTTTGAATAATCGCTCGGTATCAAAATTCAATATTGACATTTATATTTTAAGCCAGACAAAAAATGTTATCATGCTGTAAAAATAAACAATGAGTTATTACACAAAAATCAAAACAATATTAACCGGCTCAGTATCATCTGATGCCGTAACTAAAAACGGAATAGTTGATTTATCGGGCTATCTTTAAAAAAAATCCGGCGAGACAATGAGCATTAACAAAATAACGTCATCATATACCCCAGTTAATCCAACTGACTTAACTAAAAAAAAATATGTTGATGACAGTAAAACGTCAACAGTCACAGCTGTATCTGCTGAAGTTGATGCCGCGTATGTTAAGAAAAAAGGAGATGTAATATCAAGTCCTATTGACATGGTTGCAAATAAAATAACAACACATTATACTCCGATGAATCCGGCTGACCTAACACATAAATTTTACTAAGACCGTGTCTCTGTGGGGGGAGTAAAACGAACTAAAACAATGTTTGATATATCCCAACATTCACTGAGGCATCTGATAATCGAGACGGATTTGTAACACGTGCGGCCACACAATATTCCGGCAATAATCCTAATCATGCTTTTCTTTTACTTTTGTTGTTGCTGGTGGACAGGAATGGACTACAAACGGGGAACTGCAAACTTTTGGTTAAAAAGCAAATGTCCTATTGCAGAATTTATTTGGCAGTTTCATTTGCGAGGACGACTAAAATTGGGTGCATTTATAACTGGCGGTTGGAAGGATCAGTTGATAATGTAACCTGGACAACGCTGTACAGCACAAGAAACACATTTTAGCGCAACAACTTTCTTTATAAGTCCTACCTTGAACAACTTAAACAAATATCAATATTTCAGACTATACGTTATGTCAGCAGAAAGTCCGTATCCGGGACTGACCGCGTTTCAAATATATACCGTCGACGATCAAATTTAATCTATTGTTGTAGAATAAAATGTCAGACACAACGAAAGTCCCACCAATTGTAATTGTGGCAAATAATTTTATGATAATTGTAAAAGCAAGAATTTTGTATGTGTTAGAAAACTCAGTAATTTAACTGACGACCAGATAGCAGAAGCAAACAATAAAAACGAAATCAACGATATGAAAAAGTTATTTAATTTATCAAATGAGTTAACATAATAACTGATCTATCAGCTATAATATTCTTCGTGTACCTGGAATGCAAGCTCCACAACTCAAATAAGCTATCAAAGACTTTGATTTAAGTAGCAAATACTGTCATCATGATGAGTACCACGAAGAAATAAAAAAAAAAATAAATAGAAGATGAAATGAAACAAATATTAATAGAGCTCAGCAAAGAAAATATATATTTGATTATTAAAACGAATCTGATAAAAGTGAGAGCGCATGGCGGAAAAAACCCTGAAGAAAATCAAATAAAACGAGTACATATAGAGCTTAATGATTTGGCAAATAAAGCAAGAAAAAAATAAATTATCATAGAATAATAATCTAAACGATAAATTTAATAAATGTCAGATATTTCTTGAATTTGGTATGGATTATCCCGATAAAAGAAACTACTTGAAGTTGTAAATGATGGAGTAGATGCTGAGCGAATGTTTAGTGCATACACTAATACAATATTACCTCCTGTTGATGATGACGTTACTTTTGATCAAATTATTGTCAAATAATCAATAAAAGTAATTGAGGAAATTGATTCGCTGATTAATGGTTTGATGAAATTGACAACATAAAAGTTTATGATTTGATCAAAAGATACTACGATATTCCAGACGATATTCCATTACCAACGATCATGCGTTCTAGAGAATTATCAATACGAAATCATTACAAAGAAATCGAAAAGATATTTACAGAAGAATATGACATATTGCGAGAAAAATTTGGTGTTCAAATAGGTATCACAATTACAAAACATGTCGTCAATCGAGAAATATTACTAACTTTTGTGACCACGTATGCAATTATCAGAAAACATCTCACACTCGAAGATCTTAACATGGACGATATAAGTTTAGCAATGGGATTTATTAATAAAACAGAAAACTATTATGTTGATTTTGTCAATGATGCAAAAAAAGTAAACGATAAATTTAATTCGTACAAGTGGGTAAGGAAAAGCGAAGAATTAACTGATGAGCGATATAAAGATACTTCGTCTGATGTCTATGACAAGTATAGAACTTTTCTGGCTGATCCTTACCACAATAAATTTCGTAGGTTACTTGATTCAATTGTCAACACTACAACTTTTACTATATCGTAAAAAATAAATGAAGAACAAGCAAATCGTCGATTTAAATCACGTGTCAGAAGATATTTCGAAATCCGAACTTGATGCGCCAATGCAGTACTATAAATTGTATCATAAAAAAAAAAAAAAAATTTGGTGCGTAAAACGATGTTTCAAATACTACCCTTATTTGTGACCGGATCAGGTATTAACTCAAGCGGAGCAACATTAAATCCTTTCTTGTTGATAATATCCGGCGTTGGTGTTTCTATTGCAACCGCTTGTAAACGATGTGAACCTCAATTTCAGACAAAAATCGTTGCTTGTAAAACCGTCAGCGTGACTTACAAAAAATTGTTAGATCACATACGAACTTATTTGTGTGGCGTTAAATAAGATATGGACGATTTAATACGAGAATTCAGAATAATTGACAGTATGATAACTGATGTCTTGCCAATGAGAATCAGCAAGTATGAAAACCGTTATCAAAAAACATATGAAGTATAATGTGTCAACGACAGTAAGTCTGACCATGATGAGGTTACTTCGATTTTATCAAACGATGAAGATAATATTCCAGATTCATCAAGTAGCACATTCGCTGTTTCTTTTTATCAGGAAGATTCTTGATTGCATTATCGGACATTGAATTGGGGTCTTTCATTAAATCTTTTAGTTTTTCATCATCTGCTAGAAATAAGATCCAAAAAGATTTATAAAAAGTTTGAACAAGATCACATCTGATAGATCTTATTGGTATACCTAATTTAACAGCAGCTATTTTCTTTGATCAAATTCCACCGTCGTTTTCTTGCTGATATTTAATCCAATCATTTTGATTCGGTGGTCTGGCACTATTCCTCCCATATACGTTCTTTCAAATTCCATCTCCTATTGTATATTTTAATTTCTAATATAAAATGTAATCAATTATAAATCTTATATAAAACAGTAATGTATCAATCATTAGATAAAGTCAAAAATTATAACAATAAATATAATCCGATGATAGTAGTAACAGATACAGGGGTGTTTCTAGCAAAGTAACCCTACAAATCTTCCAAACAAATGCTTTTGCACAAATAACATAAAGGTTTTCACCACAATGAAAACTTCTCTCGGTCAGGCATTGCCAGGGGGTGTCGTTGGGGATTGCAAAAATGACGTATTTGTATTTGTTTGGACGATTGTTTAGAGTTACTGTACTAGAAACCCATGCATATGTTACTACTGCAGCTGCCTCGATTAGCGCTAAGCATTAAGAGGTTAGTGTCTGGACTAGCTGGCCTGGTGTCACGATAATGTGACTGGGTGGGACATGGCACTATTTGTCTGCGGCATGATGCCCCAGTGTAGACATCACTATAAACTGTTACACTGCACACACACACACACACACACACACACACACACACACACACACACACACACACACACACACACACACACACACACACACACACACACACACACACACACACACACACACACACACACACACACACACACTATTACATGTGCACCAGTATATCTTTACAACTACCTACACAAAACAGGAAGCAACACACAGTCAGTTGA
Organism: Megalonaias nervosa; assembly: GCA_016617855.1. Lineage (NCBI taxonomy): Eukaryota > Metazoa > Mollusca > Bivalvia > Unionida > Unionidae > Megalonaias > Megalonaias nervosa. Next base: position 5,290 of record JAECUM010025575.1, read on the forward strand.
GTAAGTTTGTAATTTCTTCCCTTGGTAGTAGTAGTAAATATAGCGGGATCGAAAATAGAACACTTTATGGTTAACTATTTATAATGGCGACTGTTAAAGAACAGAAGGAGTGGAGCACACTTGCCAGATTTGTTTGGGCCACTTCAACCAACAGTGTTCTATATATTACTGTTAAAAATACAAATACAATAAAAATGTAACCGATTACTCTGTTATACTGAAATAATCAAATCAATTACAATTACGTTTTTATCCGGGTAACTAGAGTACAGTTACATTACTTCTGTTCATTCTGTCACAATTCACAATTATCTTTGGTTAAAACGAGATGATGTTGGCTGAAAATAACCAATGTCAGTGCATCCCTCTAAGCTCTTCCTATAAAATCGTAGCGAGATACACACTGTCCAAAAAGCCACTGGATCATGGTGTGGTGGACGATCGAGAGACGACAGTATCTTTATATGAGCAGAATGAAATCCGGATTCTATCAGCCAAAGATGACGTCATCATGTCAAGTCAGAGCCAGAAAAATTCATAATCGCGCATTATAAAAAAATTTCAGGTGTCGGGAATGGTGATAAGTTCTCACGGGTGATTGTGGCAATAACAAGTATTCGTGGAGTTAAATCAGAGAAGGAGGAGAGGTAAAGTCTTCTCATCAGTATAACTCTCCATCTTGGTACAACAATTACATGGCTATAAATAGCGCTAGGACACCAGTGTGTGTCCCATCGCCTGTCGTAGATACACAGTTGTTTCAGCATGAACGGTTGAAAGCAGTTGATATCTGCGTCCAGTAATCTTGAAGACCTGATAGGAATTCTCATGCACAGGGATGATAGCATAAATGTTGTTGTACATTTGTCTAGCAATATACATCACGATGGATCTGTCCTACATATCATTACTGCGGGAGTGTCAGAAAGTCCGTTAGTGCTGTGCATAGACAAAGTAGGGATATGTTTATCGTCACAGACTGTAAGAAAACACCACAAAAAAAACACAAAAACATGCATTTATCGATTGCAGTGCAGATGTAGGAGTTGACATTTAGCTCTAAATGGGTCTTGAGATTTTCGTCTGATTCAGAATAGTTTATATCGAACTTATACTTAAAGTTTCGTAAGATTGGACACGGTGCCTTTCTATTTATGTTTTTTCTACATACTCTATCTAGATATATTGAGTACGTCATGAGAATAACACTTGATTTCTCTAGGCTCTTGCGCGATAGATCAATATCAAGTGTTATTGTATGTCAGCTACTTCCCGATGCAAAAATATGCATTATATAATGGAATACAATCAAACGGTCTGTCATAATAAACTGGAACGCTCCGTTGAACATAATGGTATGACACAAAAATGCAATTTAAACAGGTATGTGTATTGTCGAATTCAATAGCGCACCAATGGAGTCTTAATATAGTGAATATCCGACATAGCTTTTGTATCATTTATTCCTTTCAGACATCTTAATATTGAATTGAAAAACTAAATTCTACGTTGCATCACCAAAATTAAGAATTAAGTATATGCCTTCACTTTTTTATTACATGTGAGTCAATAGTAGATACCAAACAAAGAGGTATCGCCAAAACTAACGTTTGGGAGAGAGTCCTCCGGCATAGATACTCAGGCTGTGTCCAAAATATAAAAACCAGTGTGAACAAAGTATGGAAGGCAAATCTCGGGTATGACAATCAAATTATCTATAAACATTGAAACAAAGGCGTAAATAGGGTATGGAACTGAAATATTCAGCATGAACACAGAGACTGTGTCTAAAATGTAAACAGACGGCTTCAATACATTATAGGAGACAAATCTCCAGTATGGACATTCAGGTTCTTTCCAAATATAAAAATAAATAAGCATAAACAAAGTATGAGAGGCACATCTCCAGTATGAACACTCAGGCTTTGTCAAAATGAAAACAAATCAGTATTAGCACACGTCTCATGCTCTATCACTCCTTGTCTGCATTGGTGTTTTAACGTAGACAACGATTGTGCTCTTTCTGCATGGGAGTGAGACTGTGTAAATGATCCAGTCTGTGCATTAGGTTTCCATTTTTGATCCAGTATTTTATTCAGCAAAGGAGAAAAGAAAAAGTTAACCGTGACCTTAATCGTAATAAAATTATCATCGATCTTAACCAAAGACTAGACAGAGGATGAGCAATGTTGCAGAGGCAGGAAAGGCTATGCCATCTTTGTTGCAAAAAATTGCCTTGTAATGAATTTCATTATCTCATAGAATGCAATGATTTCTGAGAAAAAAGGAAGGCAGCGACGACTCACACCGGGTATGAGTCATTGAATTGCTTACACCGGTGAAAATGTTTTCTTAAGAAAGTATTCTTAAAATAATTGATATTAGTTTATGAAACATTAAATAATATCTTCTAATCAATAATGTATGTGTTTTGGTTTGGTTCATTTTTCAGCAAGAGGACGTTATCATAGTAATCTCAGGTAAATTGCAACCTTTCATTTCTAAAATGTTTCTACTATGGTCCCTGTCCCTGTGTATGCCCGTATCTTTGCCCCTTCTCTCAAATATTAAATTCGGAGAAACTGGCATTTAAATCATTACACTGGATCTAAAGTATTGCGCATAGTACACCCAATTACCTTATGTAGGATGGCTGTCTCGCCTTGTGCTGGCACCGAGATGGAATGGACATTCCAAGTTGGGAAATGATGGAATGCCATTGCTTAATCAGGCTCAAGATTTAGTAGAAAGCGCAGGTGTTTCTTTATTTTCAGAAAGTGTTTTGGCATCTTTCTAACTAAGATGTTAATATTTTGACCAATATTTTCATTTCATCATTTGAAACAGAACTAGTATAAAACATGCATGTATGCAAAGAAACTACCATAAATAAACCCCGGGGAGTGTAAAATAGCACCCACCACATCGCTGACATCGTGGGAAGATGTACATGAACTTATGGTTATAATTATATTTTTCTGTTGAGTTTCGAGGTTTGATGCAAACTCCGCATATAAATGGAGCCACTATTATTATCAAGTCACCAAAAACTAGAAAATCAAAATTAGTTCACACAAGTGGCGTGGTTTGTCTGGGGTTTTTTTTTTCTCTCTTTTTTTCCTAACAATTTTCCATTACAAAGTCGGGAGGGGGCGAGGAACCTGACAAAGTCAGCAAAACAAGGATAACGTCTTTTAAAAGCAACTCAAAAACAACAAAAATTTAATTTATAAGTGGAATCAGTTAAAAAATACAAGCGAGGTTACTGTTGAATCTTCCTACTGGATGAATCTTTGCTTGACAGATTTATCTACCTTGACAATTTTTGCGGTGTGCGATATTGAAATATTATTCGCTGTTTGTATTTCTTTGCAAAGGCTGAGCTGGTTATATTGTTTGCTAGACGTTGTACTGAAACGCTGCGAATACCAAAATATTTGCCAGCTGCATATGTCGATGGAAATGTTATTTCTTCGCCTGTCTCTACAATCATAGATTTGACTGATCTTGCACTCTTATCGTTATTACCAGTATTTCCACCAACAGAATTCTGACTGTGTAATGGCCTGAAGGTTATTCGAAGTATTATCAAGTTTTTGGTTGTTAATATGATCAATCACAAGTCCATCTTTGGTGATACGATTATAACACTCAGAGATAAATTTGAGAAAGTGATATATTTTTTTTACCAACACCAAACAGGAGATAACCAGCATTAGTGACAAAACCAACTGGTTTCTTTCTGGCGAGAGTTTTGGATAACACCATTACTCTATGCCTCATAATTTCTAATGATATGACGTGTTACAAATTCTGCTTGCTCCATGTATTTAGTATATATTATTGTCTAAATTAATATTTTTTTACTGGAAAAAAATATTCTGGTGACCTCGTCACTGTCGAAGACAAGGACTTTGTCACTGTTAAGAACATCTAGCGAGATTGACTTCAGCGTTCTTATAGGAAAGCTGACACCGTTGGTATTGATGGCGCTATATTTTTATCATAATACCGTATCAAAGCTCTGTATTTTCTGCCTCCACAGTCTACACAGAACGGCGATTTTCCCTAACTCTTTTGTTGCATTTCAAACACGGCGTTGGTCCTAGACTCCATCGTCGCACTCTTTGTATGTGGTATCCACATAATTAATTTACACGGGCCTTATTACAGGGAGTTGTAGATCCAATCATCAACCACTTACAACTAATCTTTTCTTTAATCATTGTATATTATAAATTAAAGTTTAATTTAAATATATATTTGCCTTAATTATATGATGGAGGAATTTACAAGATCGTCTGCGATTAATCCTTCACAAGAAGATTCGGTCTTTAGAGAATAACCCCTGACTTGAAGAGGCGAACTCAGATTGATTTGATGAATCAGAATCTAATCAATAGTAGACGATACTTGGATTATCCGTGACAAACGCGACCCTGTTCGAGAATCACATCACGCTGGATATGTTGTAACCATCACTAAATATTCCAAACCAGGAACGTTGAGTGATATTAACAATAATATTATGAACGACCATGTCCTGTGACGGCAGTTGTTTATGCGACATATCCACTGAATGATAAACCTAGAGTCGATGATCTTAAACCGATGAAAATTTTGGTGCTGAATTGTGTAGCTGAGCGAGGTACAGAACATTTCAAAAGCGCGATACGTGGAAATGGTTTAACGGATCTGAGACGCAAAATATTAATGATTGGGTTGAGGGTGTCAAGGAACATGGCGGTACGATGAACGATGCTGGTGAGCTGGAAAAGAAATTATAATTTCCAATAAGGGTTAAGAAAATAACCTCCAAGATTTTTGTATAAATCAAGTATAAATCAAAGGGAGCTTCGATGGAGATCGTTCATGGACTTCAATAGTGTTATTAGGACATATAGTTGATGCGCGAATTTTACAATTGTTAACGTAAGTGAAGTAATAATATCGTATTGTCCACCGAAACAAATATGGTTACCAAAATTTCCTCCTGACGATGTCAGGGATGAAAGATATGTTCTCGACGAAATCTTTGAGCGTAATCCCGGTGAAACTGAATGGAAAAATAAACTTGCAGAGGATCTCGGCAGAAAAATGTTTGGTAAATTTACTCAGGGTAGTTCCTGTGATCATACACGACACTGCAAAAGACGATGCCGAACTCGACTATATAATTACTGATGCAACAGAGAAAGACACTTTCATAAGCCAGAATAATGCTTACTTATCGGATGGAGCTAAATTAGGTACGTTTGTGAGCTATGTTGATGGTGACTCACCACAGTTTACTCATTTAAGATCATCGATGTTAGCGTGTCTCGATAAATGTATTAAAGGCGATAAACAGATTTCCTGAGGGCGCGGTAGGTGTTGGCAGAGGTTCATTTTATATAAATACAAAACACGCGGATTTTTTTTTTAAAGATAGGTTCCAATGCATCATTTGGTGAATGGATAATGAAGTGAGAAAAGATAAACAGTTATTCAGAATCCGCCGACGTTGAATCTAAGGATGTATACTGCAAAAATAATCGAATGTCATAATTATCATCAGCACCGTCAGTGTATGATCCCGTTGCCAGACACAAAACAATTTATCTTAAAGGGTGTGGTGGTTCTGGTATAACTACATGTGCGATTGAATTACTTCTGAACAGTGGCTCAGGGAATTTTGATATGGTTGTGGTGGCTACTTCTCATCGGCTCTGCAGAAAAATGAAAGAGCCAGGAAAAAAGATGCATGGACTCCTAAACGAATGGACGAAAAATACATTCCTAAGATCATTATTTGGGATGCAATAGGCACAGTGTCTTTAGATGTGATAAAAAAAAAAAAACGTTTCTTGATTGGTTATTACCTTAGAATACGGCTGTAACAATGCGTGCCGATCATGGTCCATCACCATCTTTTGTTGGATCATTTCCTCGTGAATGCCTAAAAATATTTGTAGATTATTATGAGGAAATAGCTGATGATTACCGAGTGCTTGATCCAGAAGTAAGATAGTTTAAGAAGTTAATCAGACTACAGCCAGACAAGGTTCCGTGCGAAATAATACGTGAGATAATTACGGAAACACCTATAACTGATTTTTGGAATTTATGGAGTCCTGCTGATTTGATAGTTTCAAGTCGGAACATAGATCGTGATTCACTACAACAACAACTAAAGGCAAAGTTTCAGATCTACCTGTACCATTATGTTATGGCCCGGCAGATAAGCGACGACAAAATATTGATTTTGAAAGTCTTGTGGTAAATGATATTGTTTAATTCCTGTGAGTGCTATTTTGAGCGCATTAACAATGGACTCTAGGATATGCTATAACGATTCATTCGTCACAAGGGTTACCTATTTCCGATACAAATATTTGGATTGTTGTTGATCGTATTGAATGGTCAAATTAAATTTATCTGGCAGTGTCTCAAGTCAAATGAATATCTCAGCTGCGGAGGGTTAACATACACTTCACAGTAAATACTATTCAAACTAATGGCAATGGCGATGATGTATACAGAAATAAATAGCTGGTTATAAGCGATGTGACAAAAATAATTGCGACCTCGATCTTGATATTGAATTTATTATGACGCTGAAACAACAACAAAACAATCAATGCGCTAGTTGTAACACAGTAATGTTCTGGCAGTATTCTTCTAATGACCCACGACAGTTTACCGTGGATAGAATTAATAGTAGTCTCGGCCCTACACGCGAAAATGTGATGCTGACCTGTCTTGAATGTAATCGACGTCGAGGAGCTAGTTCACAAAAGCGAAGGTGGTGGTAATTGTGTATCTTCAGGAATTACTTGTAACTGTTCACGTACAAATCCACGTTGAGGTACAGTTGAATCTAGTTTATAGATTCCAGGTCTGCGCATAGCTGTAACCACGCTGGAAATTGTAAGTGTGGTTACACTCCAGACTGGATCAGTCCCTCTTTTTTAAACCACCTTCAAGTTCGCAGGGTTTGTATAAATATCTCAAAAACACATTACCTAGTACTGGTTGTGTTGAGAAGGAGTCATGTCGTTATACAGCTATGCGTGTTTACGTAGTTGCATTTGTGGGCTGAATGCAGATGTTAAGCTTGGTGATGATGAAGCGGTGGTCTGTCCAGCAGTCGGCGCCGCACAAGGACTTGGTCACACGCACATCCTGCCTGTCCCTCTTCCTGACAATGACGTAGTCGATGAGATGCCAGTGCTTAGAGCGAGGGTGCATCCATGAAGTCCGGTTACGGGTAGGGAGGCGGAAGACTGTATTGGTGATCAGCAGTTCATGCTCGGCGCAAGTCTGGAGAAAAAGGAGGCCGTTGCTGTTAAAGTGACCCACTCCGTGCTTTCCTAGCTCTCCATCCCAGGCAACATGATCACAGCCTACTCTCGCATTGAAGTCACCAAGAATGACGAGCTTATCTGCCATTGGAACGTCAACAATGACGGAGTGGAGATCCTCATAGAACTTGGCCTTCACTTCATCCGGGTTTGTCATGATTGGAGCGTAGCAACTGATGATGGTAAGGTACTTTCTTCCAAACAAGAAGGGGAGTTTCATGGTCATGAGTCTGTCGTTTACTCCCTTGGGAGGTCCAGCCAATTTGACAATCAGTGCTGTCTTCACTGCAAAGCCAACACCATCCTCACGGCGCTCTTCACTTCCTCGGCCGCTCCAAAAGAACGTGTATCCAGAGCCCCTTTCACAGAGTTCGCCTTCTCCTGCAAGCCGGGTCTCATTCAAGGCAGCAATGTCCACGTTGTATCTGGCGAGTTCCTTTCCTACTGGGGCAGTTCTCCTCTGGTTTCTTTCCGCGTCATCTCTGTCTAGTAAGGTGCGCACATTCCATGCTTGGCGCGAGAGAGGAACAATCCTCATTTTATTCTTTGTGTTTCGACTGTTGGAGTAGGGTCCCCACCAGCCGCGGTAAGCTGGCTAGGGAGGTTTAGAGCAGGCAATGTTTAGGGCACCTTTTCTAGCCCCTTCCAACGTCTGGAATAGAAGAGGCATCAGCATCCAAACCAAACTAAAGGTCTACAGGGCAGTTGTGCTCCCCACACTACTTTACGCATGCGAAACATGGACGGCGTACCAAGGCCACGTCAGGAAGCTGAACCACTTTCATACAACAAGTCTCAGGAAAATCCAGAACATCAAGTGGCAGGACAAGGTTGCAGACACTGAGGTACTCACCCAAGCTGATCTCCCCAGCATCCACACCATCCTGATACAGTCTCAGCTACGCTGGGCGGGACACGTTGTACGCATGCCAGACCACCGGCTGCCTAAGAGACTCTTCTATGGCGAGCTACAGCAAGGACAGCGATCCCATGTAGGTCAGAAGAAACGCTTCAAAGACAATCTGAAAGCTGCATTGAAAGCGTTCAACATAAAAACTGATTTCCGGGAGCAAGCAGCCAACGATCGAGTCACATGGCGTTCCTCCGTGCACAAAGGCTCCAAGTTGTGTGAATCTAGCAGGACAGCAGCAGCGGAGCTGAAGAGGCAAGCCACAAAAGCGCGTGCCATCAACCCTCCTGGAGATGTCTCACTCATCCCTTGTCCTTTATGCAAACGAACCTTCCGTGCAAGGATTGGCCTTATCAGCCACCTGCGCACACACAGAACAGAACCAGCCCCTACAACCCTCGGATGACTAGAGTGGTCCTCGTCGACTCGACGGACGAACGAAGAAATTGCATTGGTATATTTCATATAAATTCCACGAGTAATTTCATTATTTAACGCAGCTGTTACACTTGGTATTCTTGCAACCAATTCACGAGATCTCATGTCTTTCTGAACTTTGTTCAAGGATATATTCCTGCGAATGGTGATATCCAAACAATCATTCAGCAAGTGCTCGATTAAATCTTTCAACGATTGCCTGATCGCGAGGAACTGCGGTGTGTCCTCGTCTGATTTGTAAGTTATTTTGTTTCATCATCGACGTTACTGCACCAAGAAATTCTTAGCCAGAATAAATCTGTAGCAACTGTGACCATCGCAACGGCCCTCATCGAAAAATTCGTTCAAACGAAGATGCAACTTCAGTTGCTTATTCTGATAATATTGGTTCTGCTTCTTTATATATCTTTGCAACGTCAGCGACAGTCAACACGTATTTGTATGTGCGAGATAAACGTCTACCAGTTTTAATTTTATCATGTGGTAAAAACAAAATATATGCCTGATGGATCTCATTAGGAGTACTGACAACAAATTTTGAATACTGAACTTTCTAAGATAGTGGTAGATAAATTTGCCATATTGCCTGTCGTGCTAACCAGCCTGCAGCAACAGAACGTGTAACACCTGCCACATCAGCAAGTTTACTAATCACTGTTCTACCCCTTCAATATCCTCTTGGGCTATAATAATTCCATTCCATTATTATAATAATAATTCGCTGACTAATCACAGGCCTTTAGCAATAGTTTACTTTTCATCGCAGATCTTATAAACAAAATAACAATGAGATATTTATTTTTTACAGACGCTAAGGTGTAAATCAAATTTGCATCAGCAATATGTCGTTGGTGTAAATCTTTATTTGTATACGCAACATCATGAACATGGCACGCTTGATCAATAGCATTTACTGTATACTCTCCAGGTCTTGGTTGATCTTTCTCGTCAAGTCGGATATCAAGTCCGATTCCAGGACCACATTAATTATAACCATGAAGATACTTCCCTCCAATATACTTAGCCCATGGAGCCCCCGGTAATTTTCCTAGCGATGCATTGATATTTCCGCCTGTTTTAATGGAAGTAAATCTGTATTTTGTGTACTACATTTCATACATTTGCCTGTAAGTGCACGCTTTTTATACCACGTCGTTATATCAGAGCAATTATCATAGGTCCATGTGGGTCTGGTAAGACGCAATTGTTACTTAACCTGATAATGAGATGGCTCAAGAGAAATAAGTGGTATTTTGTGGCACCATCTATAAATGATCAGTGATTATACAACGTGCTAAAGATTTTAATGAAAACGCAATTTTTTTGGACGAGGACGGTAAACATATTATTGACTGCATCACCGATATTGATGATGCTCCATCTGTCGATGATTGTGATGGATGTATTAATAATCGTGTGGTATAATATGATATGGTGCTTGACAACAAATCAAAACCAGCTCGGATATTTTCCCGAGGCACTCTGTGATACACACAAATACCTAAAGTGATTAGACATAAGATCCACCAGACTTGGTAATCAGGAGACATGGATATGATGAAGCTAAAAAACTTCTCATAAACGCAAACAATACCTCATGGATTTATCACGATAAATTTCCGTCATCCTCGGTCTAGATTGCAGGTCTGTCCGTAGGTGTAACCACGCTGAAAATTGTATGTGTGGTTACACTCCAGACTGGATAAGTCGCTCTTTTTTACCACCTTCAAGATCGCCATGTTCGTATAAATATCTGACAGTCACATTACCTGGTACTGGTTGTTTTGACAAGGAGTCATGCCGTTGTACTGGTATGTATTTTTGTTGTAATAGCATTGATATGTTTCATTTAAATTCCACTATTAATTTAATTATTTAACGCAGCCATCACACTTGGTAGTCTTGCAACTCATTCACCTGATTTCATGTCTTTCTGAACTTTGTTCAAGGATGTTTACTGCCCATAGTGATATCCAAACAATCATTCTGCAGGTATTCGATTAAATCGTTTCACGATTGCCTGATCGCGATGAACTGCAGTGTGTCCTCTCCTGATTTTGATGTTATCTTGATTCATCATCGACGCTACCGCACCAAGCAATTCTTTGACAGATTCTGCCTGTAGCAACTGTGGCCATCGCAGGGGCCTTCGTTGATAAATTCTTTCAAACGCAGATGCAACTTCAGTTGCTGTCTTTGTGGATAGTGGTTCTGCTTCTTTATATCTATTTGCAACGTCAACGACGGTCAACGCGTATTTGTATGTACGCGATTGACGTCTATCAGTTTTAATAGTATCATGTGGTAAAAACAAAATATGTGCCTGTTGAACCTCATTGGAAGAACTGACATCAAAATGTGAATAGTGAACTTTTTTAGGTGGTCGTAGATAAATTTGCCATATTGCCTGTCGTGCTAACCAATCTTCAGCAACAGAACGTGTAACACCTGCCACATCTACTCCTTCAATACCTTCCTGGGCTATAATAAATCGATTCCATTATTATAATAATAGCTGTCTCACTAATTACAGGCCCCTAGCAATAGTTTACCTTTCATTGCAGGTCTTATAAAAAAATTAGCAAGCGATTCTCTGAGAGATTCATTATTACAGACTTTTGGCTGTGAATCAACTTCACATCTGCAATATGTCATTGTTGTAAATCTTTTATTTTTATACGCAACATCATGAACGTGGCACGCTTGATCAACCTCATTTACTGGATACTCTCCAGATCTTGGTTGATCTTTCTCGTCAAGTCGGATATCAAGTCGGATTCAAGGACCACAGTAATTATATCCAGGAAGATACTTCCCTCCAGGATACTGAGCCCATGGAATTCCTCCTAATTTTCCCAGCGAAGCAGCGATATCTCCGCCTGTTTCATTAGAAATAAATCTGTATTTGTTGTACTACATTTCGTACACTTGCCTGTCAGTGCACGCTTTTTATTCCTCGTCGTTATTCTTTTTAATCCACTGGTGGGAGTGGGTGCTCTGCATCGAATACAATATAAATATATTTACAATATAAATTTTTGTATGGGTATCGTATTCATCTTAAGGCAGCCTAGAAGAGAGTAGCCAAATATCTTTGCATCAGAAAATGATTGTGGTGAAACCAATGTTGTGAAACGATTATTATTCCACAGTTATATAGTATAATGTTTTTATATTTTCTATACATAACCCAGTCTTTTGCAGAGTGTATTATTTTTTTATCAGCTCAAATAGTAGATGCTGCAAATTCCGTTTGGAAAACTCATATTCACTAATGAAGCCCTGCAATCTATCACTGCAACAAAAAAGTTTGAAAACTTGTCACGAACATATATTAAATCACTTTTACAAAGTGTGCGTGAGCTAATCAAAACAAAGTCATATCTTAACTTTGATGTTCCTTCTTCCCTATCCGATGACTATTTCCACCTTATTAGGCTTGAAAATGAATCAATTCCTGTAACTGAATATGGTTTAAATCCTGGTTCAAGAGAATAACTTGCTGAATAAGCACACATTGTGCTTCAAGATGGATGCATCCACTTGGAAACCGAATGAATTCCCTAGGATATTATTTGATTACCTGCGTAATATCACTATGGGCAAATGTGACAGGACTTTATGCATTTATCAAGTCAAACAGTCTCCAAAGTATACAGATGAGCATCTCACAGAAAACGGGCACTATACGGTTATAGCATGCAGAAATTTTCCAGGTCTGTTACATGTACAAATCCAGTCTCTCCACTCCAAAATAACATCCATATGCTGTGGATCCAATACAAGCTGAACTAGTCCATGGACTCCATCAGAGAATGATATTATAACCGCAAGGTTGGTGCTCGGATTGTTGAATGTTGTGCCCATGTAACTAGTTTCCTATAACTTCTTGGTTGTGAAAGATAGGTGAATGATGAGATGCATAATCTATTTCAGAATGTGAATATGACAACGGGGAATCAAAGGAGGAGTTAGTTTTCTACACTGTGACCACTACTTTCATCAGCAGTCATCTGGCTCCTTTTATGTTTAAATATGACAAATGATAATTTTGTATAATTTGAATTGTTATCCATATCATTGTGTTTCAATTAGTATGGCATCTTATTTGTGTGATATTGAAGAGGAGAGAATGACAATATATAACAATTGCCAGATTAAGGCCCTCCAGGGCACTCATCGCTGAAAATATTATAGTACCCCACCCCCACTTATAAATGTGAAATTTAAAAAAAAAAAAGAAAAATAAAAAAAAACAATATCAGAAGCTAACGAAGGCAGGAAAATACCAGTGCTGCCACCATTCCAAATCAAAATACTCGTATATGCACATCAAAGTGGTCATATATAATTCATTCAATTTTATCATCAGCAAATAAATATATTTTTTTCTAGTGCCGCTGTTGGGCTGGTGCCCTAAGTACCTGCGTAGTATGCTTAATGGATAATCTGGCAATGTACATAATACATTCAAATGAGTACAAAAGATATATTTTAAGATATACTCATTAATAAGTTGACTTTTTATGTCCATGATGGTCTGAACAGTTTATTTTCAATGCTCTTTATTCTCTGTGCAGTCATTGCAAATTCTGTCTGGTCACCACCCAGTGAATCGAGGAGGTGTCCAAAGTTAAATACACCAAACTAAACATGGCAATTACAGTAACAGGTTGCTCATTTCAACTGTCCAGACGGCAGGAGTGTATCACCCTGGGCAGAGGCGTCACTAGGGAGTGTTGGTGTGCGGACCGTATCGGTTGACACCATCAAAGTGGGTGAAACCAAAATACAATTTTTGAATTTTTGGGCAGGAAGGAGGTCCATGGGGGTGACACCATGAGTTACAACACATGACTGTCTATACTTGCTTTTAATTTCTGTGCAGGAAGGAGGTCAATGGGGGTGACACCATGCCTTACCGTACTGGCTCACACCAACCCTAGTGACACCACTGCCCCTGGGTCATATTGTGAGTGGATGAGTGGGGACGTTACAATCATTAGGATTTGCTGTTAGTTTTGTTTAACTTCTACCGTTAGGTAATATGTGTTTAGTGAGTGCCTTTCTTTTATCAGATGCTTCGTTGTCTCTTGCTTGCATAGATTTTCATATTAACACTTCTCTGAACCTCCAGTTATATAGAAAGCCTTACGTCGAGATATTCGCATGATATTTGGGTAGGAATAAAGACAAGCATGACAGCCTACATGTATAGTATACAGTACTTAATATATGTATGCACACTATTTGCTTTCGAAACCTGTGAAATTATAATAATCAATGCAATAATGTGACTAGCTTTACTTTAATGGTAAAAATGAACACATGGTCATATAATGTTATTTTACTCGCTAAATGTTTTCTATACTTGTTTGAATTTCTTCATTGTCCCCATCGGTAACGGGTCAGAAAAACCGGTGCGAGAAAGGCTCGGGTTAAAAAGGCTCGGTCCAGAAAGGACCTGGATGGAAAATACCGCTGTTAGAAAGGACAGTTAAAAATATTGATTAATAATAACAATAATAATGATAATAATAATAATAATAATAATAATAAGAAGAAGAAGAAGAAGAAGAAAAAGAAGAAGAAGACAGCTTTTCTATAATACCCATATCTATTCACGTCAAAATGAATGACATTTTCGCATATATTGCTAAAACACTGAGCTTAAAAAAGTGAAGCACTGGTCAGTGAGGATTAATACCAAGACTAAAATTAAGCGCTGATAGGAAACAGCAGACCTTTGCCAATTACGCTGATTGTAGTACCGATATCAGGAAAGAATCAGCGATTGCAGTCTACTTTTCATACTTGTTTTACCTGTTTTCTGTCTCAGATTTATTTAATATGTTGTAGAGGTATGTGACAGACAAAAGAAACAGTAACAAAACTAAATACTCTCTGTGATAAAACTATGTTGTGATATCTCGAACTTAAACGATATGTCTGTTGAATGTTCTATACAGTTTTATTTCCAGCATGTGTATTTCATTCCAAGAATTAAATGATGCATCATTGTTGAATGTAAGGTAAATGACGTTATGCAACCACTGTAGAACTGATTCTGGTCAACGCAATATGAACACTGATATTATTTGGAATCTTTGATTACAGGTGGTTTGTTCTCTGCAGTCAAGGCTGGGACATGTATCGTTAGAAGGATTCGTACTGGACTTCGAAAAAGGTTAGCTGTTGTTAATAACATCAACGTAAATTTAAAATCGAACATTACTCAACAACGCTAACAGCAGCAGAGAGGGTGAACAGAGCACTTCCTTGAATTATATTTTTCTGAAGGGGGAGGTTTAAAAAGCCGAAATTACAAGATCAATAACGTGAAACCGAAGCATCTAACCACCCAATTATTTTGGACCAATTTTTTTTTTATTTTATTTTTGAAGCATCTTTTTTCGTTCCCTTGTGTGCGTTCAAGTACTATATCATGGTCAATATCATCTCTGCTTCTTTGTCGCTCAACCAAAAATTGTATCAATACCTACACGATAGCTCTACCCAGGATCATGTAAATTTATTGTGATCATATTAGGATTGTGACCACACATAAATTTTCCAGCGTGGTAAGATCCATGAATAGACCTGCAATATACAGACTAGATTCAACTGCTCCGAAGCGTGGATTTGTACGCGAACAATTGCAAGTAATTCCTGATGATACTCAATTACCACCTTGTTCACTTTTGTACACGGACACCCCTACGTCGATTAGATTCAAGACAGGTCAGTATCACATTTTCGCGTGTGTGACCAAGACTACTATTAATTCTATCGACAGTGAAATGTCTTGGATTATTTTTCAAATACTGCTACAACATAATACAGTTACAGATAACACAATGATTGTTCTGTCGGTGTTTCAGTGTCATAATAAATTCAGCATTTATAGCAAAGTCGCGATTATATTTTTTTTCACATTGCTTATAACCAGATATTTTTTTTCTTCTTACGTCATCATCGTTTGATCATTATTTTATGTGAAGTCTATGATAACCCTCCGCAGCTGAGAAATTCTTCTGACTGGAGACACTGCGAAATAAATTAAACTTGACCACTCGATTCTATCATCGATAATCCAGATATTTGTATCAAAATAGCTTATCCCTGTGACGCGTGAATCGTTACAGTGTATCAAGTGTGCACGGAGTTTTGTCAATGCTCAACTCGCTCTCAACAACATCAACAGGGACTAAAACAATATTATTTAACACAAGAATTTGTTCATCACCACAACCTGGAATCTCAACTTCAATATTCTGTCGTCGATAACATGGAGATTTGAAAATTTTTCTTTATGTAACAGAAATAATTGTTATTGAAGTATATCACGAACTATCTTTCTACCTGCAACTAACAAATCGGCAGGTCTCCATAAATTCCAAAAATCATTCACAGGAGTTTCCGGAATTATTTCACGCATTATCTCACACGGTATTTTATCTGGCTGCAGTCTGATTAACCTTTTAAACTCTTTCTGTGATTCATCAATAGCTCTATGATCATCAGTTATCTCCTCATAATAATCTACAGTTATTTTTAACCATTCGTGCGGAGACTGTCCAACAGAAGGTGGCGATTGACCATGATCACCACACATTATCACAGCAGTATTCTTTGTCAATAACCATTCAATAAATATTCTTAATACATCTAGCGACACCGTGCATATTTCATCCCAAATAATAATTTTAGCAATGTATTTTTCACCCATTCGTTCACGACTCCATGCATCTCCGCACCTTCTAAAGAAACTATGATAAGTTTGAGATTTTACTCCACATTCATTCATTACTCTCGCGAGTTTATGTGTGGGAGTCAAAACAATCATATCAAAATTCCGGAAATTACCAGAACCAGCACACCCATTAAGATAAACAATCTTATGTCTGGCGACAGGATCATATCCATATGGCAACGGCGCAGATTTTAATATCTGATTATAATTCTTGTAGCATACCCCCTTAATTTCAAGGTCGGCAGATTTAGAATTACTAAATATATTTTCTCGTTTTATTCTCCATTCGCCCCATATTTCATCAACGTCGAGTAAT
This sequence comes from Megalonaias nervosa, assembly GCA_016617855.1. Taxonomy (NCBI): domain Eukaryota; kingdom Metazoa; phylum Mollusca; class Bivalvia; order Unionida; family Unionidae; genus Megalonaias; species Megalonaias nervosa. Next base: position 22,050 of record JAECUM010025575.1, read on the forward strand.
GGTTTTAACAAATCCGCATATTTTTTTAACATAAAATGAATCTGTGGAAACTCTGACAGCGATCAGAGGAAATCTGTTTATCATTGATAATAAATTTATCGGAACGTACGCGATCATCGAAGATCTTATATGAGTAAACTGCGGTGACTCACCATCAATATAGCTCACGACTGTACATAATATAATTCCGTCTGATAAATAAGCATTACTTCGACTTATAAATGTGCCTTTTTTGTATCAGCAATTATAAAATCGAGATCAGCATCGTCCATGAATAATCTTGTACAATGTCGTTTATGATCATATGATACTCCTTGAGTAAATTTACCAATTATGTTCCTACCAAGATTTTTTGCAACTTTATTTTCATAATCAGTTATATCAGGATTTTCATCAGCAGAATATTTCTTTCGCTGTTGCAACCAAATTTGTTTCTGCGGACGATATGATATAATTGTTTCATTTACTTTCAACGATATCAATATTTTTACATCAAGCATATATCGTAACAGTACTATTGAAGCCCAACATTTTTTTCAGAAATGACGGCCAAACCAAGCATAAGTAATCGGACGGAGATTTTTTGTAAACTCAAATGACTCTACACAGGCGAATCAGGTTAAGTCAAAATCTGGCAGGTGTCCATTTATCGCATCTCTGATCATCTCGTGTGTTGGATGTCCAAATCTTTTGAAATACTCAGAACATTCTCCGCATCCAAGAATACTTCCAGGATAACATGCTACCATATCGACCGAGATAATGTCGTTATAATCGTATTTATTATTCCATAATCCTCCATGCCCATATTCGATACAAATACGCTGAATATCTTAAAGAAATTCCGATCTTGTCGGCGACCTTGAATTTTTCTCTCGAGCGATAGGGGCAGCAATTGATGGAACTATAAAACAGTTATTCAGTAATTGTCCAACCCTGACATCGTCAGAGGTATATTTCAACGCAATATTTTTCATTTCCTCGTGGAGATATTCTGTACGATAAATGTCTCCATTAGGCCGTAAAAACTAATCATAGATTCTGAACTCTGAAATAACCACACGGACACAGGGTCACTCTTACTGATATTTCTGATACAATCAAATAAATGATCATCATAAAATCTAACCGTTCTGTATCGCGGAAATATTGTCACCTCGGACGTCTATGCGTGTGCATTATGATCAATAATTTATATCGGAGCTCACGTTGATTCATACTTTGAGTTATACAAAATCTCTCCGGTTAGTGTTTTCACCGTAATCGGAAATTTTAATTTATTTCCCAGCTCAGCAACGTCGCTGATAGACGCTCCGGTATCTTTAACTGTTTCTGCCCATTTATTTATCTCTATTTACGTCTTAGATCCGTTAAAAAGCTTCCGCGTATTGCGTTTGTGAAGTGTTCTGTTACTCTCTCAGCTACACAATTTAATCGAGAGAATTTCATCGGTTTGAAATCAGTAACGCTAGGTCTGTCATGTAGCGCATATATTGCATAAACAACTGCAGTCACAGGATACTCTCGTTCATAATATAGTTTGTCAATGCCAGTCAATGTTCCTGGTTTGGTATTTGTATTTAACATGACAACATTATTTCCAACGTAAAGTAGGACAGGGTCACTTTTGTCACGGATTATTCAAATGTCGTCGTCTGTCTCTACAAAA
>JAECUM010025577.1:0-41990 GCA_016617855.1 Megalonaias nervosa
CTATGATCTGTCATGTATGCTGTGTTTCTGATTGCTGCAGATTTTGTGCTTTGGATGCATGTATGAACTGTCACATGTACTTGTGTTTCTGATTGCAGCAAGAATTGATGTGCTTGGGACAAATGTATGATCTGTCAAACACACATTTACATGTAGATTTGTTTCAGATTACAATGAAATTTCAGATGCCTGGGATGCATATATGAACTGATACATATGCTATGTTTCTGATTGCAGCAATATTTTTACATGCTTGGTGATGTACAGTGTGACCCCACTATAGCACTCTCAATAATAACATGAATTTGGCTATAACATGATAATGGCTGTCTCCCAAAATTTCATATACATGTATTTTTCTTGTGGACACAAAGATTTCTTCCTTAAAAGTACAAAAAGTAGCACATAAAATGTTTATCATCATTCTGAAAAGATATCACACATGAATGAAAATATAAAATGATCATGGCATGGCTCCTGAAATCTCATATACATGTATTTTTCTTGTATGTGAAAAACAATTTCTTCTTAAAAGTACAAAAATTAACATCTAAAAAATTATTCAGGGATCAGCTGGGCTTTGCCAATATCACAAATTGCAATCTTTTTTCATTATTGGTGACAAAATATACAATCTAGTGATTATTTTTTGCAATATTGTTGGCTGTTTAAACTTGTATCTTGGATTTGGAGTGGAGAAATTCAGTTGTATCTTGGATTTGGAGTGGAGAAATTCAGAGACACCAAGAAAGGAAGACACAAACTTTTAATATAAAATGCAATGGAATCTATTTATTATTACATAAACAAGTTATTTGTTCATATTGACAAACCATCTTAACAGTGCATTGTTATATCATAATCTGCTGATGCTGACATCTGGCCTCAGTATTGTCTGCTGTGATACACTCCAATAATCATGCTACCAGGACTAGTTACAACTGACCAACTTTCAAAGGCAGGAATTGCTACAATTGAACAAACAATGGCTAATTCCTTTTTTTTAAATGTACACAGAAAAATTAGTTTTGATGAAACTTCAAGGAAAACTGATTACTTTTGAAGCACTGATCATTCTGTAAAAACACTATGCAAATGAATAAAAAAATTCAGTCTCAATCAGTGTTCTACAATTATTTGATGTTGCCACCACAATAAGAAATGGGGATTTGTTTGGTTTTTCAAAGCTCTCCTTTAGTGGTGGCTTTATTAACTTATACACCTTTCTTGAGAGAAAGCTGACTAAAGTCTTCAATAAAAACGAAGAACCTTTCATCAAATGAAGTCAGCACCAAACTTAAATAAAAGCAATGGAATCTGATGGATTGTTGCATTTTGCAAAGTAACTGGAAATCTGTGCTGTGAAAGTTTCCTTTCTACAGGAATTTTTTTTTAATGCTTATGATTGCTACAAACAACAGTATAAATGCAAATTAAATTTTGAATCATTTGAACCACAGATATCTGGATGTCAAGTTAACTGAAGTTTGGTTATTGTATAACACACAGTTGGGTAATTGGCTGTGTATCGCACAAATGTGTAATTGACTATATCACAAGATGTGTAATTGCCTGTGTATCACACAGATGTGTTATTGGCTGTGTATCACACAGATGTGTTATTGGCTGTGTATCACAAAATGTACAGTTGGCTCTGTATCACAAAGATGTATATTTGGCTGTGTATCACAAGATATGTAATTGGCTGTGTATCACAAGATATGTAATTGGCTGTGTATCACACAGATGTGTATTGGCTGTGTATCACAAGATTTGTAATTTGCTGTGTATCACACAGATGTATTTGGCTGTGTATCACACAGATGTGTAGTTTGCTGTATATCACACAGATGTTTATATTGTATTTCACACAGACCTGTTATTTGGCTGAAGGGGTCCCAAGTGGCCAAGTGGTCTAAAGCGCTTACCGTTCCGGATCACTGCCATCTCACCTCTGTCTGCATGGGTTCGAGTCTCAGGCTCGGTTAATGTGGGTACGTGAGAAAGCCTGCCAGTAGCTTCTCGTGGGTTGGTGGTTCTTACTGGGTTTTTCCAGGGTTCTTCTTCCACCAGTTATACTGGCTGCCATGTATAGCCTATCTTGTGCTAAAAAAATGGCGTTAAACCCTACAACAACAACAAGAAGTTATTTGGCTGATTGTCACACAGACCTGTCATTTGGCTGAATGTCACACAGACCTGTCATTTGGCTGATTGTCACACAGACTTGTCATTTGGCTGAATGTTACAGACTTGTCATTTGGCTGAATGTCACAGACTTGTCATTTGGCTAAATGTCACACAGGCCTGTCATTTTTACTAAATGTCACACAAACCTGTCAATTTACTGCCTACCATACAGTCTAGAATGATAATTTTACATTTTCAGTTTTTATTTTGATGCAAGACATCTTGTTATGAAAGGGGAGCATAGATTACTAATCAAGGAACACATTTTATATTGAACAACCATCACAGAATGACTCTATTTACTTGATAAGTTTAGAAAGCCTCAATGCCTAATTTTTACTGCATCTTGATAAAGACGGACATCAGAGCTAAGGTTTATGACACTACAAAATCTCACAAGATTTCCAGATTGTTCTAGAACAGAATCCCTAATGTTGCATATACACTGAACTCTGCCATTATGTTCTCCATTTATTGCTTAGCATGTATGCTAAAATAAGGAGGCATGGAGACTGAAATTTTGACCTTGTGGGCCTCTGGGGGGCATACAGAGACAAAATTCACAATAAGGAGGCATGGAGACTGAAATTTTGACCTTGTGGGCCTCTGTGGGGCATACAAAGACAAAATTCACAATAAGGAATAGTTAATGCTTGACTTTCCAGATTATTTTGCTGTTCATGTGCCAGTGAAAATGAATCATAGTGTATCCATAATAATATATTTCACAGACATTAGTGATAATGCTGAAATCAAAATCAAGAATTTAAACTGTGATTAAGTGTTTGTTTGTCCTCACCTAATGCATCATAGTTCAGATCATTGTTTCTTTTCTTTAAATCTGTTGTTAAGCACAGACTACAAATATAATTTATTTTTGTGTTTTGAATCAGTCATTGTGAAATGAAAGTTTTGAAAAAACAATATAGAACAAGTCATTATTTTATGCAGCAGCCCTTTGGGCAATATAAATAAAGATGTTGTAGCCCAGATCCAACATTTCTTAGCACATGAGCTCAAGGTATAAAATTTGTCAGATAGAGATTACACTGCACCTGTTTACTTTATTTTTGGGAAGAAAAATTTATTTTATTCTACAGAAGAAGGAAGGACAGGATGAAATGGAGTTTGATGAGGCAGGAGATGAAAAGAAGTCAGCTAAACCACCACCTCCGTTCCATGACATGGTTGCCAATAAAGCGTAAGTCTGGATATAAGTGGATACATAATAATTTCTATTGCCAATTTTCTAATGTTTAGTTAGAGTGATAGTTATTTATTTTGAGGGCCATATCAAAACTGTCTTTGGGACTGATCCTACACTGCCAGGATGACATGACTGTATAATGAACAAGTTTTAACTAAACTCCCAATAAACACTTTTATAGCTTTAACTTCATATATTACATAAATATTGACTGGTACATATTTGATTAGGACCAGGCAATATCATGACATTGGACTGGTACATATTTGGTTAGGACCAGGCAATATCATGACATTGGACTGGCACATATTTGGTTAGGACCAGGCAATATCATGACATTGGACTGGTACATATTTGATTAGGACCAGGCATTATCATGACATTGGACTGGTACATATTTGATTAGGACCAGGCAATATCACAACATTAGATTGGTACATATTTGATTAGGACCAGGCAATATCATGACAATTGGACTGGTACATATTTTATTAGGACCAGGCAATATCATGACATTGGACTGATGGAGCGTGTATGACATACATCACTCCCTCGATAACTTGAGCCCCAGTAACTCATGAACCCACTTATAATGCAGGGTAATGCTTGGTCCCATTTTTTAAACTTGAAAATACAAAAAAATATTAGCTCTTTGTGTTGAACTTGAAGAAAATCGCAATCAAAAGTGGTAAATGAAACATCGATGTATAGCTCATTTTGTCATCGAAAATGGTACATTATACCTGGAAAATTTAATCAACATTATGAAAGTATCAAGTGTTAAATAAAAAGTCATATATTTTATTACATGTTCTTTCCAAACAACCTTAGTACACCGTAAATAATGATATTCACCAAACTTTTGATCAATGAAAATGTCATACTTGCTAGAGGCATAACTTTAATTAAAAAAATGTCAATTTAGTAATTTTTTATCAAGCGAAATTTGTGTTTTAATTCAATGTTTTAGTTCAGTTTAAGTGTAATCATCATAAATGTAATGTGCCCTCATGTATTCAGACATAAAATACGTCAATCGACCGTAACATCTATGTTTGTGAGCATTTTGCCAAGAACTTTATTAAGTGCCAACCGTGTTTTGATATCTGACTTTCGGAAGTATTTGTTGTATGGTTGGAATGAATTAAGAGCTGGCCTCCTTTGTATTGTATCGTTATTTGTTTCTTTGGTATAAAATAAAGGAGGTTGAATAAAAGAAATGTTAAAAGGCATGCAAATCCTACATGCATAAGATCTAGTGACCCCGGTCGTAAATCGCTTGAACTCGATACAATTGATCAGTCAAACACAGTTATAAATATTATTGTATGCATAATATAATTAAACTACCTTAAATTAACCTACTAATTCATAAATGTGATCAAATATAGCTAGGCCACCAAGTGGAATGAATAATTTGTCAAATAACAAGCTTTGTTTCAGATAGGATCATTATGGAGAAGTATTTCAGAGAATTCTTGAATTGGCACTTTGAGATATCCTCAAGGATGAAGAGAAGTATCACTAATATTTGCAATGAAGTCATGGCATCAATATGTTACTAATTAAGCAATATGAAAATTTGGTTTTGATGTAGACGATTGTTTCATGAAATAAATGTCGCTGGTTTTTGGAAAAAGGAATCTTGTTTCGAGGTGTATCAACAGCTAGTCTAGTCTTTGTTTTGAAGATTCCCTGCTTTGAACTTTGTAGCCATTAATGAAGCAGGATACTAGACTAATCAACAACAACAAAACGCAATGACATGATACTGAAATGTTCTCACGTACACATGAATGTTGTTTGAAACCAGTTGGAATAATGTTAACAGTCTTACATATGGTGGGCATCTTGAAAATAAATGTAATTTATACAGAATAACCTACAACTTCATTAGAAAAAGAGCTTTATTGACAAATATTCTCAATGTGATTGTAAAACGAGTTACCAGCCATTAAACAGTACATTTACCCCCCCCCATCTGGTGGTTTGCTTGATGTCCAGTGGGGATGGATGACTTATTTTTGGAAGTTCCTCTGTAACTTGTGCCCTTGTTTATAGTGTGGTCCATGTTTTTAGACCCCATTGTGTGTGAGTTATTGAGGGAAAGGTGTATTAGTTTATATTATGTGATCTCTTTTGACAGTAAGGTAAAGTTTTAAATTATTTATTATTTCATGTGATAAGTTAGATAAATTCATTTCATATAGACTTGTGTAATATATGTTTTTTACTGCACAACTTCAAGTGAGTTTTCACATTTTGTGGGTATTACAACAACTATACTCATCAATGAATTTCAAGATTACATGATTGTAGGACATAGACAACATGGACAGTATGCACAAACTTGAATAGCTGAATTAAAGTTTAGAATTAAAACCTAGGCACTACATTTAGACATGCCTGAAGAACATGATCTCTAACTTTTTAATTATTCTATATTAATGTTCTTTGTGGTATTCTGAAATATATATATATATATATATATATATATATATATATATATATATATATATATATATATATATACATATTTACTCTGGTTAATGAAATACATGCATTACTGTTCACTGTAGTATACTGAAATGTATTCATGTTCACTGTGATGTACTGGAATACATGTATTCATGTTCATTGTGATATACTGGAATACATGTATTCATGTTCATTGTGATATACTAAAATAAATGTATTCATGTTCATTGTGATATAATGGAATACATGTATTCATGTACATTGTGATATACTAAAATAAATGTATTCATGTTCATTGTGATATACTGGAATATGTGTATTCATGTTCACTGTGATATACTGAAATGCATGTATTGTTCACTGTGATATACTGGAATACATGTATTCATGTTTACTGTGATGTACTGGAATACATGTATTCATGTTCATTGTGATATACTGGAATACATGTATTCATGTTCACTGTGGTATACTGAAATAAATGTATTCATATTGACTGGAATACTGAAATGTTCACTGTGGTATACTGGAATATGTGTATTCATGTTCACTGTGATATACTGAAATACATATATTCATGTTCACTGTGACATACTGGAATACATGTATTCATGTTCATTGTGATATACTGGAATACATGTATTCATGCTCATTGTGATATACTGGAATACATGTATTCATATTCATTGTGATATACTGGAATACATGTATTTATGTTCACTGTGGTATACTGAAATAAATGTATTCATATTGACTGTGGAATACTGAACTGTTCACTGTGGTGTACTGGAATATATGTATTCATGTTTACTGTGATATACTGAAATACATGTATTCATGTTCACTGTGATATATGGGAATACATGTATTCATGTTCATTGTGATATACTGGAATACATGTATTCATGTTCACTGTGATGTACTGAAATGTTCACTGTGGTATACTGGAATATATGTATTCATGTTTACTGTGATATACTGAAATACATGTATTCATGTTCACTGTGACATACTGGAATACATGTATTCATGTTCATTGTGATATACTGGAATACATGTATTCATGTTCATTGTGATATACTGGAATACATGTATTCATGTTCATTGTGATATACTGGAAGACATGTATTCATGTTCACTGTGGTATACTGAAATAAATGTATTCATATTGACTGTGGAATACTGAAATGTTCACTGTGGTGTACTGGAATACATGTATTCATGTTTACTGTAGTATACTCATGTTTTGATGTTTACTGTAGTATACATAATTTCATATTTTAATGTTCAATGTGGTATCCGACTATAAAGTGTAAACATTATCATTTCTTGATTGCAGATATTTTTATCTTTCTTAGGATTCTTACAAACTTCAAAAAGCATCTGGCAGAATCAGATGAGAAAGAATGTTTAAACATGGTCAGTCTATATATGGATATTGAAAATTATTTGTCATATGGCTCCAATAAGAAGGAACAACAAAAGAAAGAAAATCACGCCAGCTACATACAAAAGTGGGTATTTTAAAACAGTATAAACATAAGTTTCATATTTGTAGACATTTTTATCTGTCTGTCTATCTATATTTTTTTTCATCTGTCTGTTGATATATTTTTGTTGATCTGTCTTTCCATCTATATCCATCTACCTTCAGGCTCAAATAATAAGGAAATGTGTACATTTTATATTATTGCATCTTAAAACATACATGATAATTTTTAAAAAAAATTATCTCTAAATTTAATATTCCACTAAATGTTTCAAAACTTATATGCAAGCATGCTAAGTAAGCTTGTAGTTTTAAAAATATGATTATCCTTCATTATAGCACTCCTTCATTATAACACCCCTTTATTGTGACACCCTTTTATTGAAACATCCCTTCATTATAGCACCAAATCATTGTACCATTGCTTTATTATCACACCCCTTCATTTTAACATCCCTTCATTATAGCATCCCTCCATTTGTAACACCCCTATATTGTCACACCCCTTCGCTGTAAATCCATTTATTGTTACACCCCTTCATTGTAACACCACTTCATTATAGCACCCCTTCATTGTAACACCCCTTCATTATAGCACCCCTTCATTGTAACACCCCTTCATTATAGTACCCCATCATTGTAACAACCCTCAACTATAGCACCTCATCATTGTAACACAAATTGAGATATAATGTGATAACACCATGGAACTGTTTTAAAAACATTTTAACAAATAAAAAGATGAATACAATCTCTAGTTTTCATTGGCTTCAAGATTTATATAACCACTTCATTCAGGTTGGTCATCAGCATTCATCTGTATTAGGCCATTACTGTGTTCTGTATTTGTCGGCTGTTGAATTTGCCAAGATGCTATCAGACACCCAAAGTTGTCATAAAATCAATCAACCAGGTTTGCAAGTTGATCTTTGCATACGTGCTATGCCCATTACACTGATTTTTCTAAGCATGTAGAAATAAATTCTGTTTTTGATATATTTGATTTGTATAATAAATCATTGTAATTGTCACACACAGCACACCAGTACATGCAAAGGTGTGTTGTAAGTCATTGTAACTGTCACATACAGTACACCAGTACATGCAAAGGTGTGTTGTAAGTCATTGTAACTGTCACACACAGTACACCAGTACATGCAAAGCTATCTATTAAGTCATTGTAACTGTCACACACAGCACACCAGTACATGCAAAGCTGTGTTGTAAGTCATTGTAACTGTCACACACAGCACACCAGTACATGCAAAGGTGTGTTGTAAGTCATTGTAACTGTCACACACAGCACACCAGTACATGCAAAACTGTCTATTAAGTCATTGTAACTGTCACACACAGCACGCCAGTACATGCAAAACTGTCTATTAAGTCATTGTGACTGTCACAGCACACCAGTACATGCAAAGCTGTGTTGTAAGTCATTGTAACTGTTGCATACAGAACACTAGTACATGCAAAGCTGTGTTGTAAGTCATTGTAACTGTCACACACTGCACACCAGTACATGCAAAGGTGTGTTGTAAATCATTGTAACTGTCACACACAGCACACCAGTACATGCAGAGCTGTGTTGTAAGTCATTGTAACACACGCATAGCACACCAGTATATGCAAAGCTGTGTTGTAAATCTTTGTAACTGTCACACACAGCACACCAATACATGCAGAGCTGTGTTGTAAGTCATTGTAACTGTGACACACAGCACACCAGTACATGCAAAGCTGTGTTGTAAGTCATTGTAACTGTTACACACAGCACACCAGTACATGCAGACCTGTGTTGTAAGTCATTTTAACACACACACAGCACACCAGTACATGCAAAGCTGTGTAATAAGCCATCGTAACTGTTACACCCAGCACACCAGTACATGCAAAGCTGTGTAATACGCTATTGTAACTGTCACACACAACACACAAGTACATGCAAAGCTGCATAATAAGCCATTGTAACCCTCATGCAAAGTATCTCATTCAATACAAGAATACTAGTGATTTCTGCGCATGAACTTCATAGCATGATTATCATTTGTGATGGAAGGAAAGTGATGGTAATAACAGTTTTGTGAGTAAATGTTGGTCATCCAGGATTTTTGCTGACTTTGTTGGAACTTTCATAAGGAAATAAAATAGGCTGTAGTATATATGCTAATGAAGTATTTAGAAACATGAGGTATTTATCACAAACTAGGTGGTTATAAAAATGAGGTGCCATTTCCATTAAATATGATTATTCAAGGAAAATAACACATCTATTTTTAAGGATATCTTTATTTTCATCAATGCGACTTTATGATAGGCTTGAAAGTTGATCTGAAAGTATATGCATATCTGTATTTATTTCATGTAATAATAATAATGTTAATATATATCAATATGTATTTTATGTAACATAAATAATGTTAATATTCTTTTGAAATGGTATTTATAGGGGGAGTTGACTGCATTAGGTACAAAATTTTAGCATCATTCACAAGGTTAATTGTCAAAAAATGCCATGTGTAGTTGTTCTTGAAGTATATCTTGGTTAAAATATAGTAGAACTTCCAAACTTGGAGTGCTGTCATCCTCAATATTTTGTTTGACTCTTGTTACAACTCTAGGTCTTAAAATATGTAACAGAAAGAAGTGAAACCAACAATTTAGGTAGAATCAGATAATTTATTTCTCTACAGTACAAAGTGGAAATTCAAGAAAAACATTTAATATCCCAGATAATCCTAAATGTCCTATCACATGTCCAGAAATATAAAATGTTCTGATTGAATTCAAATAGTCTTGAAAGTCTTGATGTAGCACAATAATGCAATCCAGAATGTCTTTGAATGAGTTCATAATAATCAAAATAGTGTATATGAATCCAAAAGTAAATGAGCACTTTAGTAATTCCATTGAATATTTTAATTAAATAATTCCTTGAATTATATACTGACACAACTGTAAATTCCGATCATAAATGGATTCCCTCAGACTGACCTAAAACAGGAATGAATTACTTGTTTATGAAATCCCTATTTATACACATTTTCACTTGACCTAGATGTGAATCATTCCAACAGAAATTTCAAATCTAATTGTAAACAAGACTGGGCCAAAAATGTTTGAAACTCAAATGCTATGTAAATATTTGATTTACAACTTACAGTCATGGACAGAAGTTATCTATGTAAACATTCTGTTTACCTTATCTAAAGTACAACTTACAATCATGGATAAATTAAACACACAATTAAATATACATATCAGTCTTCAGTTGTCTTGAGTCTGAAGGGTGCAGAGAAGGAAATGCTTTACACTGGGGCTGAATGTCTGAGTAATCTGAGTCATTCCAAGATAGAGTTGACAGTCATTCCAGATTTTGCAGAATTATTACTCATTTTTACTGAAAATCATTCTGAATTATATTGACACAAATAATAAAAATCATGGTTTTAATGGGATGAAAATATAAGCAGGAAATTTTAAATGAACATACATGGGGAGAAAGATACCCTAGCACTGATATAATAGACTAGTATATATAATATAGTTTTTTTATGTAAAGGAAAATGCATTGAACATAAAATCCAGACAGTGAGATGTGAAAATTGTGGCAGAAATGGAGTAGAATGCAATATGGTGATAACTCTTATTTTTATAGACTCTAAAGGGCACTGGTCATAATCTGAACCATTCTATTTGCAAACTGTTACAAATATTTCTCCTAACTAACTGTTTAAATGATCAGAATGGTATTTTCAATTACTGTGTCTCTCATGTTTATTGTTGAGATTGCAAATGTCATGTCCATTCATTTGCTTGTTTCAAAGTTTCATTTGTGACTCTGTGAACTTGTCCAATCATTAACTTTATCATTTCTGTTTCAGATGGATGAAACAGTTTGTTTTGTTCATTCACAAACAAATCTAATCAATCAAAAGTGTCTACAACATGTGTGTACATGGTTTGTTTGCAAAGTAGTTCCTAACACAGAATGCTATTTTTAGACACACGTCATGCAGTATGAAGCCTGATTCTGACAATGTAAAGTTAACAGAGAAAAAAATGAGCATATAATAATTGTAGAATCCTGTTTAAAATGCATTCTTTTGGTACTATTTCAGAACATACTTAGATGCACATAGTAAGAAGAAAGTTGGACTGACTGATAAAATAGTGACAAAAATCAGTTCTGAGAAAGATCGTCCAAAGACACCTCTTCTGAAAGAGATTTTACATCATGTGGATCACAAAATAGATGAACACATGAAAGCTTACCTCATGGTAAGGAGAGATAAATATCAACAATCAAGTTTGTTATTTGACAGAATCTTTCATCACCTTGTAGAATTAGGTATTTTGATTTTCAAGGCAGAAAATGTAATTCCTGGTGAATTTTGACAATTTTAATGCAGTAATGCATAAATTGGCAATATTAACTTGAAGCAAAACCAGAAGTTACTGCCAATATGGTTACAGCATTGTAGTAATGTTTAATGCTTGTATGACCGTTCCGGTGGCCTAAGTTGTTAGAGCGTCCACCTTGGATGCAGGAGGTTGTGGTTTTGAACTCCCAGCAGAGTCATACCAAAGACTTATAAAATTGATGCTAGTTAGCCTGGTGTGAGGATAATATGACTGGATGGGACATCATGCTACATGTCTGCGGCATGATGCCCAAGTACTGGACATCACTGTAAACTGCAACACTGCAGACATCGAAGTGATATGACTGAAAAATGTCAAAAATCCAAATCACACACACACATGCACACACATTCAATACTTGTAATCACCAATGAAATTACATATACTTAGAATAGGTGGAAATGATAAGAAAACAGATTAAAATAAAAAATGATTGATTTTTCATATAAATTATATTAATTTGTGACATTTCCATTTAATAATTCTTAACAAATATGAATTTTTGGGGGTTTTCTTTTAATGATACGATCAATAAATAATGTCAGGTCCAAAAATAATGTCTCCCAAGACTTACAGTAAATAGAAAAATTGTTATAATTTTATGTCACAACTTTTATAGGTCATAAAACTTTATTTTTGAAAATAATTAATGGTGTCCCAAGAATTAGGGTGTAGACTTACTGTCATTACTTTAGATGAGATACCACATTTTACCCTTGTTATATTTGTAGCAACCATAATGTAGCACATCATTAATATTAAAATATAACCTTTTTTACACTGATTTCACAATGAATACTAATGACTTTTTTAAAGATGTATATGAAATCACTTTGTAACCTAATTACATCATAATGCTATGAACTCCGGGAGATATTGGACTTAAGATGTTATGGTTGTGACTTCTGTTTTATTAAATAATGAAAATAAAAAATAAGTATGGTATATACTTTATTGATTGTAATGACAGCCCTGTGGGAAAAAAATGATAAGGCAAGAAAAAGTGTATGTGACCTTAGGAAATCTGTAACGCTTTATAACTGGATGTAAATTGGCTGCAGAGGCTATCTGTTACAGATAATATATGATCACTGCAATTGTTTCATGCTGAGCAAATTCACTCACCAACATAAACTTTTCTTTGTGTATTTAGTAAAGGAAAGCTATGATCTTCAACCTGAGGAAATTTGATGAATTTTAAATACTCATTTAGCTATTATATTATAGACAGTTGGTACCAGGGTACATTTTCCATACTATTATTTATAGGCAATTGGTACCAGGGTACATTTTCCATACTATTATTTATAGGCAATTGGTACCAGGGTACATTTTCCATACTATTATTTATAGGCAATTGGTACCAGGGTACATTTTCCATACTATTATTTATAGGCAATTGGTACCAGGGTACATTTTCCATACTATTATTTATTAGGCAATTGGTACCAGGGTACATTTTCCATACTATTATTTTACAGACAGTTGGTACCAGGGTACATTTTCCATACTGTTATTTTAAAGACAGTTGGTACCAGGGTACATTTTCCATGCTATTAATTTATAGACAATTGGTACCAGGGTACATTTTCCACACTATAATTTTATAGACAGTTGGTAACAGGGTACATTTTCCATACTATTATTGTGTAGACAATTGGTATCATGGTGCTTTTTCCGTACTATTGTTTTGTAGACAATTGGTACCATGGTGCTTTTTCCATACTATTGTTTTGTAGACAATTGGTACCAGGGTACATATTTCCATTCCTTTTTATGTAACAATCCATTCTTGTATATATATTTCATCATTAAATGATGTTACTTTTGCAGGCTAAAGCTGAAGAACAAGGAATGGAACCAGGTGACCTGGTCAAGCTGTCCCAAGCTGAACTGACCATGCGTCTGGGGACTGACCCCGCTATGATGGGGGCATGGAAAAAGAGGGGAGGCAAAAAGGTGAGATCTACATTAAGGTATAAATGTATAAAGTTTGCCCAATAGTGAACAGCATAAGCTCATATCAGCCATCATGTAATGTGTTGTCTGATCAGAGTCTATGCTGTTTCCTTGAATCACATAATGTGTTGTCAGATCAGGTTCTGTGCTGTTTCTTTGAATCACATATTGTGTTGTCAGATGCTGTGTGTTGTTAGATCAGGTTCTGTGCTGTTTGCTTGAATCATAGTAGGAACAATATAGACTGATGTTGGGTATACATCTTGTAGGTGAGAGTATGTGAGAAAACATGCTAAAATTGCAATCAGGTGAAAATATATAAATCTCTGATCATTCTTTTAGTAATTTGAAACAAGTTGGGGGGTTGTTGAAAACTACCAGAGAAAGGGATGTTTTCACTGCTTTCCTTTTTCTTAAACTTCTTGAGATTTTAAGAGGCAGAAAATTTTATGAATAATAGAGGTTTGTAATTTCTGTATAAATATGTTGCCAATGAGGCAGTTGTAATACTGATTAATTTAAACCTTTTTATACTGGCCACTTCCTTACAGTGACCTAACTTTTGGTCTCAGCTCTGACTTGTTAGGGAAGTTTTTAGATAAAAGCAGTCTGAGTACATACATGTATTGAAATGAAAATAATATATCTGTAGGCATTGTGTACATATTTTGTTGTGATGTCTTCTGGCATCTAAATGCTTACCTGAAATTATAAGGTTAAATGGAGTTTTATGATGTTTTCAGTTCCTGCAAAACCTTATAGCCATTTTATCTCTTATTTTACAATTATTACATTGTGTTCTTGATATGCAAATATGATTTTCATCAATATTTTGCAGAAAAGTGAAATCAGATGTTTGTTATGTATTGTATTTTCACAATACAGACATATCCTGTTTGCCAAAAATATAAAGATATATTTAACTTTGCTATTGTATGTACATTTGTCTTTAGCTGCTTCAGTTTGGTCCAAAGTTTTTTCCCCTATCAAATTCTCTTCAATTTGTATTATGAGCACAAATAAAATGTTGAACAACCTGTAATTTGTAACTGATGCAAATTTCTTAATGTCCCATGCAGTTCCTTTTGAAATAGTTTCTCTCTAAAGTAAAATTGGATTATTTGAAGAATTAGGCACATTCACTTTTAGCAAAGATAACATGTGCCAGATAGGATACAGTGTAATTTAAATATCAGATTTAAGACATACTTCTTTGTCAAGCCCATTTTTGGGGAAGAGAGACATAGCAATCGCTTGTCTGTGTTGGTTTTGGCATTGGCAGCAGTTAAGTCTGGTTAAAGTGTTGGCATTGGCAACAGTTAAGTCTGGTTAAAGGTCCTCATCAATTCTTTGATTATGGACTTGATATGTGGGTCCTGGCCTTCTTTTATTTTAAGATTGGCAAGTCTTTTGTACTGTCTTTATTTAGATAATAATCAGTGATAACCTACTTCCTGTTAACATCACGCCTTCTTGTTCATGACACTTTCTTGCCGACAATTTAGGTTTTTAATATTTGTTCAGTTGTGAAAAATTCAGGAGTCAGCAAGCATAAGGTCCACTGTCATTGTCAAGGAAAGTATGTGGTTTATTTTTTAACTTCTTTATGCATATACATCTTATATTGGTATATACTTGTTTACTAGTTTTTTCAAACCCACATTAGTGTGAAAGTGAGACACGGCAGTCACTTTTCTATTGTCATCATTATTAAGTTTGCTAGGGATTTGGGTTAAGTTTTTTATTTGCTTATATTTCCTAAATCCCTTGATAGATTTTCCCTATTTGACCTTAGGACCAAGGCTCCAGTCATTAAAAACTTGTGTTTGTTTCATTTTTTCCTAGACACCTTGGTGGATATTCTTTATAGTTGGGATGAATAATTATGAAACTGAAACAATTAATTCTGGGACACACTTGTTTGCTCCTATGACATTAGGGTGAAGGACAAACTCATAGAAAATTCAAGTTCAAGTTTTTCAATTTATTATTTCTCCACAACTCCTAATTTTTTCATACTTGAAATGAATTATTATGAAGCTTAGACAATTCATTCTAACTTGCAGTGCTCAACATTTTGACCTTGAGATGAAGGTCACACATTTTTACAGCATTACTTAATGGACTTGACATGCTGGAACTGGCCTAAATATGATTGCTTGCTGCATAGAGATTTATAGCATAGAACAGAGAACAGAACCAGTCTGACATAAGTAGTACTTTGTAGTAGCAGTTCAGTGCAACACAAGCTCTTTTTCTGAGCTGTTTGACACTTAGAAATTATCTCAAGGGATCCTTTCACACCTTTTTGCAATTATTTAATTAATTTAAAAATCTCTTAAAGTTTCTAAATTATTTTTGTACATTTTGATCTGTTGGATGGAATTTTAAAATAGTGAATTTGTATGCATTTCCATTTTAATTATAGACTTTTAAATTGTAAACTTGTTTAAGATGATGAATATTGTGAGATACTAAATTTAGCTAAATTTGCTCTATCCAAAGTCTTAGTCACACTTTTTAAAATTTACTTTTTATAATAAATTGTAGTATAGCCTATTTTTTTTAAAAAATATGTTTGGACTGATTAGTTTGGTGAAGACAACTCAGACGAAGGTAAGAAAAAAGTTGTTGGCACATTCACTGGCGAGTTTGACTCCGAATATTCTCATCCTGCCATTCGAGTCACATTTCTTGAAGAAGATCAAGAGCTGGAAATGACACATTTGAGAACAAAGAGGAAAGTTCACTTTGCCCACACAGGCTCTTGTCAGCATGAGTCTGATACTGACCCATCAAGGTCACTTCCATCTCAGGTATCACATCTGAGTGCAGATACAGCTTCCTAATTTTCTAATACAGACTGGCTTAAAACGTAATCTACAATTGTTTGAATTCTCTCAAGATTAGCTGATTGAATTTATAGCTTTTGGTAATTTTTGCATAGTTTTGGGAGTGAGAACTGAGTGAAACTAACTGCATGGAAGTATAGGTCTTAAATAAGATAATGGTTATGTGTTGGACCTTTGGTTAATGTTTACTCAATAATTGACAACAAAACTGAGAGTGAAACTAACAGCATGAAGGTAGAACTTTCATGGTTGAATTTTCAAGAACATCTAAATGCTAACTTTGTGATTTGTGATGATTAATAGTGCAGCATTAATGATTGCCTTGAGCTAAACTCTATGATTTAGTACAATTTGAGCATATTAAGGGCTGTACAATCCCACTGGGGTGTTTCAGAGTTTTTCAGAGTAATACCAATTCAAGGCATATTAAGGGATGTATAATCCCCATCAAGGTCTTTCAAAGTCGTACAGAGTAAAATTGATTGAGTTTATTCAGTGACTTATAAAAAGCATTGATAGTGAATAAGTAATGTCTGGCTTCTGGCACATCTCAGTATGACTGAACGTTGTGTTTAATGTCTTCTAGATGTATGCCTTACTGGTAGTACCACCAATACTTGTAATATTTCCATAGACCTCAGTAATATGTAGTTAAATAAATTTACAAATATACTTTCTGCCACAAATTGGAAGGATTGTTTCATACTTTCAGACAGATTAATGTAATAGGCTATCAAAATGAAAGTTAGAAAAAATGGCATCCCATTGCATTTAACTGGAACAAAATCCTCGTAGACAGGATCAGATATTTACGCTATCAGCTACCAACAATAAGATTCACATGATTACTAAGAAAAAATTCACACAAATTACTAAAATCATCTAAAAATAAATGTTTATTTTACAGCTAATAGAAATAATTTTGAAAAAATTGTTTTTGTGCACACATGAAATCAACATATAAGTTTAAACAAATTGAAAAAGTTTTGGAAAATGAAATTAAAAAAATTCCAGACTAATATTACAGCCAATGATCTGATTTTGAAGTACTGAGCATATTAAGTGTGTATTCAATGTTCCCCAACTTTGAGACTGATATCCTGTTCAACTAATAATTAGTGGTCCTTATCCTATCCCAGAAGTGCAATTCCCCTTCAAATATGTTCCCTGTTCACATTAAAATTAGGGATATAAACTTACTACAACCCAAATCCAGCCTTCAAAAATGAAAAACAAATTGTCCATCTATATCACATAGACAAAAGGGCAGTAGCCCTTGCTCATTACTTCCCCTTGCCACTACTAAGTGTTGCTAGTGTTAAGCTTTCATTGTTGATCAGTCATCATGATGCAAAACACCTCCCAAAAATCCATTCAATATACTTAGGAATTTTAACCATCAATCATCAGATTTATATAAGTACTATTAGGCTGTGCGTATTTAAAAAAAAAAATATTTGCCAGTTTTTATGCTTGTTTGGTCACATTTTGTAAACTTCCTTATTTTGGATCATGTGCTGACATTAAGGATGACACATTTTAGGTTGCCCTTGCTCTATGGAGGCAAGATAAAGGATGTGAGGAGATAGCAGCCAAAGAAGTGCCCCTCCAGTTTGCAGTTCAGTCTCCACAACCTTACAGATCCAATCATTCTCTGCCCCAAAGGAGAAATAATCAGTGTCAGTGGAACAGGGAATCATTGTAGGGATGAACACATAACTAGTCACAACCCCAATCCAATGTCAGGTGGCAGCAGCCCTCACGGTTTATTAGGCAGGTTTATCAAGAAGGGGGGTGGGGTTAAAAACAAAGTTTCTTCCAAGCCAAGCCTCCTAATTACCACTGTTGACTTACTACCCTGACTGCCTGCAGACAGCATACCACTAGATGTCCGGCTCCTGCATTTCAATTCTCATTCCAGGAAACAAGTGACTGATCCAAGTCATTTCAGAGGGGCTTTGGATTTCATTTATCCAGTCCCCTCCCCATTCATCATGTCAGCTATTTATGGCAATCCCATCACAGCCAGAGAAGGCCAAAATCATGAAGCAGGAGATAATCACTTATGGACAAGCAGGCAGTGGAGATTGTTCACAAACCATAATCCCTGGGGCTCTTCAAGGCTCTTCTTTGGACCAAAAGCTAAAGTCAAGCTAACTATTCTTGATCTGAGCTGGCTCAGTCGATATATTTCACCAGCAAAGATCAAGATGGAGATGGCTCAATCAATATATTTCACCAGCAAAGATCAAAATGGAGATGGCTCAATCAATATATTTCACCATCAAAGATCAAGATGGAGACGGCTCAGTCAATATAATTCACCATCAAAGATTAAGATGGAGATGGCTCAATCAGTATATATCACCATCAAAGATCAAGATGGAGACGGCTCAGTCAGTATATTTCACCATCAAAGATCAAGATGGAGATGGCTCAATCAGTATATTTCACCATCAAAGATCAAGATGGAGACAGCTCAATCAATATATTTCACCATCAAAAGATCAAGATGGAGAAGGCTCAATCAGTACACTCACCATCAAAGATCAAGATGGAGATGGCTCAATCAGTATATTTCACCATCAAAGATAAAGATGGAGATGGCAATATATTTCACCATCAAAGATCAAGATGGAGATGGCTCAATCAGTACATTTCACCATCAAAGATCAAGATGGAGATGGCTCAATCAGTACATTTCACCATCAAAGATCAAAATGGAGATGGCAATATATTTCACCATCAAAGATCAAGATGGAGACGGCTCAATCAGTACATTCACCATCAATGATCAAGATGGAGATGGCTCAATCAGTATATTTCACCAGCAAAGATCAAGATGGAGACAGCTTAGTCAATATATTTCATTATCAAAGATCAGGATGGAGATGGCTCAATCGATCTAATTCTCCATCAGAAGGGACAAGTGTACAATCCATCTCAACCTGACAGCTGCGTACTTCCATGTCACCACACATCAGGTGTTATGGATGCATACTTCCATGTCACCATACATCAGGTGTTATGGAAGTTCCTTCAATTTGCTTACAAATGAACTATTTACTAATTTTGATCTGTCCCATTCAGCCTTAATATCAGTTCATGGGCTATCACCAAGACTTTTAAGTACATCGTCACCCTGTTCTGGTTGACTTTGCTTGCAGCAATGGTGGCATATCTGGATGATTTCCTCTAGAAACAAATGGTAAGTTCTATTCTAAGAAAGGCAGGGATGATCTCTTATCCCTTCTATGTCATCTCAGTTTCCTAGTCAACTGGGAAAAACCAGACATCTATCAAATCGTTTTCTCCATTTTGGTAAAGAATTTATAACCAATCTTAATATTATGCAACTAACTCACATTTGAGTGATGCATATTGTCGAACTCGTAGAGTCCACTTCCAACAGGAAGTGGTTCATGATGAGAGAATTGTTGCACCTCCTTGGATTATTTAGGACTATAGTGGACCTGATACCGCTAGGCCACCTTTTCATGCATCTTTTACAAATGACATTGCTAGCTCAAATGCACCCTTTTTCCAGTCCACTCAATGAAAAGATGGGATTCATAGGTGAGATAATATCATTCCTGGTTCAGTGGCACACTACATATTTACTCATGAAATGATTTCTCTGTCAAAGCTCCAACTGGAAGTTACAATATGTATGGGTATGCATGAATGCCAGTACGTCGTGGAGCCCTGCTGGTGCCGGGCTTCGAGACTGCCAGTGGGTATGCATCTTCACATCAGCTTTCTCGAAATGAAGGCTATAATTAATGCCTTACATTTCTGGAAAGACCATCTCTAGGGAAAAGTTGTCTTAATTATATCAGACAATGGTGGTGACCTACCTCATGTTTTGGTGCTCCCAACTAAACATGACTATTCAAATCATATGCATCAGACACATTCCCGGCATACTCCTTGTCCTGGTTGATATTCTGTCAAGAAAAGGTCAGACCATTCATACCAAATGGTCTATTCACCAATCAAACTTTCATTTGATTAGTGCATTTTGGAGGAACCAGTGATTGACCTTTTCCTCTCTAGTCCCAGACACATCAGCTTGGGCCATGCATGCATTTTTAATCAGTTGAGAGGGTCCGTGCGCCTTTTCCTACATCCAACATTCTTAGTATCAAAAACAATTAAGAAATTCAGGGTTTAGAATTGTAAATTAATTCTTATTGCCTCTCTCTGATTGGAACTGATCCTGGTCAGTGATATATTTGATCTTGCAATAGGTCTACCCAGGAAGATTCTGGCAAAGCCAAATCTTCTCAAACAGCTGTGGTCCAGGTATTCCATCACTATCTAGACTGACTCCTCATTTATGCCCATCTCTTGTCAAGAGTGTGCTGTGATGAGGAAAGAATTCATGCTGTCAATCATGGAGAGAATCTCACCAGTAAGAAGGCCGTCGACTTGGAAGACCTATGTTAGAAAGTTGCTATATTTATGGATTGGTGCAAAGACAATAACATCATCCCTTTGAGTGCCTGAATCCCACAGATGGCTGAATATTTTCTCTGGCTTTATGAGAACAATTTAGCCCCTATTACCATCAAAGGCTACCATTCCATGATATCAGACACATTCTGGTGGCAGACAAAATATTGGTCACAAATAAGAGCTATCAGACATTCTAGCCAATTTTGACTAGAATAGGCACAAGTCACTCACCCTCTTTTTGAAATGGAATCTCTCTTGGGTCCTGATATGGCTCAGTTCAGACAAATTCAAGCCTTTAGCCAAGATTTCTGATGAAGCTACTGTCATACAAAACTTGTTTTCTCATAGCTTTAACATCAGCTTGCAGGTGAATTACTTGCACTTTCAATGGATCTGACCCTTCAGATTGGATGGTTCCATGGTCCTTATACAACCAGACTTTGTTGCGAAGAATGGGCTTCCGTCATTGAGCAATCAGGGCATCATCATACACTCCCTTTCTTTGATAGATAAGTCAAGGGAGGCATCCTTGCAAGATCCTATCTGTGCTCTCAAACATTATCTGAAGTGCACTGAGGTAATTGGAGGAATAAAAAAAACCGACTCTTCCTCCTGGTCAAGGTTGAGTAAGAAGACATTACCTCACAAGCACTTGCATCATGGCTGAAGTGGGTCATATGCCCAGCATACCCTTAGGTCCCAAGAGATCAGAGTTGTCTCTTGAAGATTTCAGCCCATGAAATTAGAGTAATCCCTACAAGCTTAACTTTTGAATGCAATGTTATGATCCAAGACAAAACAGAAGCTGTTGGCTGGCCTGCACAGTCAACCTCCTCTAGTTTTTTCTCTGGCACATGGCTTCCCACACAGAAGAATTGAATCTGATGGGTACAGTGGCTGTGGCCCAGTTATCTACAAGACATTGCTTACATCAGTATGGCCTGTCTTGCAGGCATCATTGTGCTTTCACTGGATTTGCCCACATTTTTAGGGGTGGTAAGATGTTATAATAGTTACAGGATACATGACTGTCAGCTGTGCTGTGTGTATGTTAGAAGAGTGGGCTATCTTTCATATAAAGGAATCCAACCTCCTTCCCTTGAAGGATGTCCAGTTTATGGTTAGGATACATAGTGTTCTCTTCTACTATTACCTCTTCTCCTGATATTAATGTGATTGGGGAACACATTTGAAAGAGAAAGCAAATGTTATCAGTAAATTATGTTTCTCCAAAAATACTTACCTGATCACACTACTTTAACACCCTCCCACCTCCCCACCATGTGAGCATTGCTCATTGATCCACTGCTCAACTTGCAACTTGTGACAACAGGCACTGGCAGGGGGAAGCAATAGATAAGGGTTATTGCCCTTTGTCTATATTATACAGATGGAAAAGATGTTTTAAGTTGTTTTGAAGAGCAGCATTTGGGAGGTAATCTTATATCCCTAATGTTACAATCAGGTAAGTATTTTAGGAGAAACAAAAAAGGTAAGTATTTTAGGAGAAACATAATTTACATAGAAAATTTGCCATTTACAATAATCAGACACATTAAAGATCATATCACTGGTACAATTTTTTTTATCCACATTGAAGTCATTTGTCTTAAATCCACATCCAACCTTTTCTGCCATTCATTTGTGAAACAAGTGAAGAATAGGTTTTTTCTCCCAACATTAAAACATTGGTCATATGTTATGAAGCTAGTATGTTTATGGTATCAGCAAATGGAGGTAATCTGCAATCTTGACATTGATCCATTAGCAACATAAAATATTTTGGCTACTATGACTTACATACTATCCTTTCTGTTGGCAAAACTTGGCACACCACACACTGAAGTGTATACCTGGATATGTCCGTGTTAGATATATGTTTGTGCAATTAAGTGATGTTTGTGCACTTAAGTGTTAAGAAGGGAGAGGTCAGTCTTTGATCCCATCAATCTTATCTCTCCAAAAGTCAGATTCCACTCCATTTGCAAAACCATGCAGGTTTGGTCTAAATAAAGACTATCATATATGTTATCAATTCTCAAATTAGCAGTAGTTACGAAGCAACATTGAAGACATCCTGGATACTCACCCACCCATATAGCATGGAAAGATGTTGAAAGACTGTTAAAAAGAAGGAAAATAACCCTTGTTTCACACAGTCCATAAACAGCTGAAAATGTGATTTTTAAAGTAAAATGTTCAGAGCAAAAATGTACTATTTTCATCAGTTTCTGAATTTTCTTTTGAAAGATCAGCATGACAAAATACTTCATAAATTACAATCATATAGTGATATTTTATTAAGTTTATGAGATCAGGTTCTTGTAGCAAAATTTTATCATTAATGCCCATTCCAATATTTCGCACATAACAGTATTTGTGTTGTGGACTCATGATGACTAGATTTTTACACTAAAAAAATATTTTCAGAAAATCAGAGAAAAATGACTTTACCAGTTGTACAGTGAAACTTCTGAAAACTTGAGATTCTCCAATTTGGAATTCTCTATAAACTAACCATTTTTTTATTGATTTTCTGAAAAAAAATCCTTATTGTAATAACCTCTGCAACATGGAACCTTTAAATTCCAAATAGTGGAGACAGTGTTATAACAATTTTTGCAAATTAATGTAAACCTACCTTCAAAAACCAATTGTCTTCACACCTTCTTACCAGTGTGTGTCACACTGTGGGATGTGTCAACCTGTGGGATGTGTCACTGTGGGATGTATCAACCTGTGGGATGTGTCACACTGTGGGATGTATCAACCTGGGATTCAGACAATTGACAAGTGATTCACATTCTCATGTGTTAATTTGAATCCAGTGGTTAAGTATTTGCAGAGCAGTGATCTGTTTAACACAGGTGTGAGTGATCCATCAAATGAAGCCATTTAACACAGGTATGAGTGATCTATCAAATGAAGCCATTTAATAAAGGTATGAGTGATCCATCAAATGAAACCATTTAATACAAGTATGAGTGATCCATCAAACGAAGCCATTTAATACAGATATGAGTGATCCATCAAATGAAGCCATTTAATACAGATATGAGTGATCCATCAGATGAAGCCATTTAATAAAGGTATCAGTGATCCATCAAATGAAGCCATTTAATACAGGTATCAGTGATCCATCAAACAAAGTCATTTGATAAAGGTATCAGTGATCCATCAAACGAAGCCATTTGATAAAGGTATCAGTGATCCATCAAACAAAGCCATTTAATACAGGTATGAGTGATCCATCAAACGTAGCCTTTTAACACAGTTATGAGTGATCTATCAAAGGAAGCCATTTAATACAGGTATGAGTGATCCATCAAATGAAGCCATTTAATACAAGTATGAGTGATCCATCAAATGAACCCATTTAATACAGGTACGAGTGATGCATCAAACGAAGCCATTTAACAAAGGTATGGATGATCCATAAAATGAAACAATTTAATATGGGTATGAAATAAATGATCTAAAAGTTGTTTTTATTAAATGAAACCTAGGTGTACTAAACAAGTAACTGCAGACTTACTATTAAATTCAGTTGATTTTATCTCACAGATTGGACACTGATTTTTGGTCACTCTAGGCTAATTGAGTTAAGTCTACACAGACATAGCAATTTGTCATCGAATCTACAAGACGTAGCAGTTGGTCATCTAATCTCACAATTCACAAGGCAAACCATACACAGACATAGCAGTTTGTAAACTAATCTAACAATTTACAAGGCAATCAATACATAGACAATGCAATTTGTCATCTAATCTAACAATTCAAGGCAGTCCATACATAAAAATTTAATTTGTCATCAAGCAATTAAAGGCAATCCCTACATAGGCAATGCAATTTGTTATCTAATCTAACAATTCAAGGCAATCCATACATAGAAAGTAAAATTTGTCATCTAATCTAGCATTTCAAGGCAATCCCTACCAATGCAATGCAATTTGTCATCCAGTCTACCAATTCAAGGCAATCCCTACATATGCAATGCAATTTGTCATCTAATCTAGCAATTCAAGGCAATTCCTACATATGCAGTGCAATTTGTCATCTAATCTAACAATTCAAGGCAATCACTACATAGGCAATGCAATTTGTCATCTAATCTAACAATTCAAGGCAATTCCTACCTAGGCAATTCAGTTTGTCATCTAATCTAACAATTTAAGGCATTCCCTACCAGTGCAATGCAATTTGTCGTCTAATCTAACAATTCAAGGCAATCACTACATAGGCAATGCAATTTGTCATCTAATCTAACAATTCAAGGCAATCCCTACCTAGGGAATTCAATTTGTCATCTACTCTAACAATTCAAGGCAATCCCTACCAATGCAATGCAATTTGTCATCCAATCTAGCAGTTCAAGACAATCTCTACATATGCAATGCAATTTGTCATCTAATCTCGCAATTCAAGGCAATCCCTACATAGGGCAACACAATTTGTCATCTAATCTAGCAATTCAAGGCAATCCCTACATATGCAGTGCAATTTGTCATCTAATCTAACAATTCAAGGTAATCCCTACATAGGCAATGCAATTTGTCATTGAATCTAATAATTCAAGGCAATTCCTACATAGGCAATTCAATTTGTCATCTAATCTAACAATTCAAGGCAATCTCTACCTAGGCAATTCAATTTGTCATCTAATCTAACAATTCAGGGCAATCCCGATATGGGGAGTCAATTTGTCATCTAATCTAACAATTCAAGGCAATCCCTACCAATGCAATGCAATTTGTCATCTAATCTAACAATTCAAGGCAATTCCTATATGGGCAATTCAATTTGTCATATAATCTAACAATTCAAGGCAATCCCTACATAGGCAATGCAATTTGATATCTGATCTAACAATTCAAGGCAATACCTTATTGTCCTTTAAATAAAAATGACAGAAGGCGATTACTAATAACAGTTCAAAACATAGAATGAATGAATAAGATTTGCCACAGATAAATATAGTATTTTGTGCTGTCACCATGCTATCTATTATTCATATAAAGTTTGTTTAGTGACAATTGAATATATTTCTGAATTATTTAATGAAATCATGATCAGTATTAGAGTATTTCTTAATAGCATTGATAGTAATATTTGTCATCTTTGGTAGTAACAGTTGACATTCAGTTGTATACCATCACTGCCTCTATAACTGCAATTGACACATTTCTGCAGTATTTCAAGACAGCTTAGAGAGTAATATTTGACACTGTTCTGGGGTATTTCATGACTATTTAAGTATTAAAAATTGACACATTTCAGCTGTTATTTCAAGACAGATTAGAGAGTAATATTTGACACTGTTCTGGTGTATTTCATGACAATTTAAGTATTAAAAATTGACACATTTCAGTTGTTTTTAATGGCAGCAACAATTTACTAACTTAAACTTTATTTAATGAAAACTTTTTTGATAGTAACAGTCAACAATTTACTCATTTTGAATGTATTCAGTGACAGCTTTGATAGTAACAGTAAACAATTTTCACATTTTTCACATATTTCAGTTGTATTATACTTGTTTTGTTTAGTCACTAAGTTAAATTTCAATGGTGGAGGTGTGTTAAATTTACTTGCCACAATTTTGCTGTTGTTAATTAATGCTTGTAATAACTCTCAAATTTGATGTTACCCATAAAAATGTTATATATTGTACTTTGACTCATATTTGACTCAGATTTGATGTTGCCCATAAACATGTTATATATTGGACTTTGACTCATATTTGTTGATTTGGTCAAACCTGTCTGGGATGAACTCTTTCCGGATTGACTTGTTGCCAAAGACGGCCAACCTGAAAAGTTGGTATGTTTACAGTCATATGTCTGTTACTATGAATTTATTTATTTTTTCAGTTGGATTTTATGCAAACTTACACTTTTGTTGATATTTAAATTTGAAATTAGGAATTTTTTTCACTAATGCAAAAGATCACCATATAAAATCTGTACTGATTGTATTTGTGCCTAAATTTGACTGCTCTTGCTGAAATCAAACAAAAGATAGTACAGTTTCATATTCAACATGTATTATTTGTTAACATCAACTCAGAACAAAAATAACTGTAGTTCACCAAGAAGTCTCATGAAAACTTGAAAGTTCATATCCATTTTCTCTGTCTGAGTCATCATCAACTCTAGACTATATTTGCTCTGAGTCCTCATCAACTCTAGGTCCATATTTGCTCTGAGTCCTCATCAACTCTGGGTCCATTTTTACTCTATCTGAGTCCTCATCAACTCTAGGTCAATATTTACTCTATCTGAGTTATCATCAAATCTAGGTCCATACTTTCTCTGCTTCTGAGGAATCAACTTTCACATATTCTTCTCTCTTTATGTGTCGAGAGCATGCATTGTGTGATTCCAAGGCTGATTTATAAAAGCTTTTACACCCATCAACAAATGAAGCATCCCATTTGCTTTCACATTTCTCCAAATACTCAGTGCAGAAGGTGTAAAATGTCACAGCATTGCCTGGGTCATACTTGAGCTATTTGTGTTCATTTTCACAGCATTCCTGTTATCACACTCCCTCTTGTCATTGTTATCAGTGGCTGCTGCATACATTGCATATACCAATAATTTACAATTGTTGCTGCACAATGCACTGAATGTTTATCAATAATAACTATAACACATTGTTTGGTATAATTTTGGATTATTCTTTAAGTTGGTGAATGGGGCCTTTTCCTGTTGGTCAGTACTAGCCTGTCTATATCCTTTGTGAGCATCAGTCATGAAATCAGTGCTTGAGTCAGTGCACCAGGCTTAACGTCCATGTGTATGAAAAGTGCTTTAAAATCAGTGCTTGGGGCAAATACACCAGGCTACATCCATGTGTATGAAAACTGCTTTAAAATCAGTGCTTGGGACCAGTACACCAGGCTACTTCCATGTGTATGAAAAGTGCTTTAAAATCAGTGCTTGGGACCAGTACACCAGGCTACTTCCATGTGTATGAAAAGTGCTTTAAAAACATTGCTTGGGACCAGTACACCAGGCTACTTCCATGTGTATGAAAAGTGCTTTAAAATCAGTGCTTGGGACCAGTACACCAGGCTACTTCCATGTGCATGAACACTTTTGAAATCAGTGCTTGGGGCTAGTACACCAGACTAGTTCCACCAGGACAAGGACTGTTATGGCAATAATCACACTAATTTACATGATGCTTTAGTAAGTGGCTTAACAGCTGTACATTTGTACCATTAGCATACATTATAACTCTTCAAGTGTAGGATGTTGGTAGGTACTCAGTTAACCATTAAAAGGAATGCCACTCATGACCATTTAACTCTTATGATAGCAACTATTGATAATTTTTACTGTACCAATGGATTTGTGATTGCTGGGTTTTAGTGATCCACTGACAAAATCACTAATCACAGAATAGTGGATTAGCATTAATTCTGAGCCCTGTGATCTAGGAAGATGTCCTGTTTTTTCCATGAAGGATCATTGTTGTTGGATCTTTCAGTTTGTGGTTATATTGCAGTTGCCATCAAATCCATGTAAAAAGAGTCCATTCACAATCTCTGGAACACTTGGGAGACAATTTTTTGCCAGGATGGTAATAAATGAAGAACAAATTTTGGGTTTGAGGACATTCTGCAAATGAGGTTGAGTGAAAAGTTTGGATAAATGTTAAACAGATGATGTTTTACTGTACCAGCTATCATGGCCATTTTAACTCAGTTAGCCTTCTAGCCTTGAAAATCCAGCAAAGCTATGTATAGGGACAAAACTTAAATTATCCTATGAGGATAATCCCATGAGGAGATGAACAGATATATTGGACATCTCCTTGCTGTAGTTTGACTACTTATATGCAGTACTTGAACCAATACATAATTGTTTCAGTAGAAATTGATCATTAAATTTGAATCTTTCAATATATTGTCAAAAATATTTGATGAATTTTTTTAATTAGTTCTCTGTTATAAAGTTAAGAGAAGCATTGATGTTCCTGATGTGATGGATATTGGTTGTCTCATATTATCATAAAAAGGAACATGAATAATGCAAATAGTTTGCAGTTTATTTTCATCACTTTCATCCTGTGTATCACCCAAATCATCCAAGTCATCTGTATTTTGAGTTTGCAATACTTTTTCATCACTTTGATGCTGTTTAGTATAGTATATCATCCAAATCATCATCATTTTTAATACTTTATTATTTTTATTCAGTGACTAACAAATTTCCACAAGTCACATGTCTGGTACTAATATGACACCTCCAGCAGGTGATGGATGGATTGGGTAAATCAATTTGTCATATTTCAAGACCAGACTTCTGTTCATGTCAACCATGTACCAGTGTGTCCAAGCAATGCTATTCTGCTGTTCTTAAATCTTTAGGTTCTAGAATCACCCTTCGCTCCTATTGTTTCAAATTAACTCAGCCTTTTACTTCTCCACTTCCAATGCCCTAGCATTTTATATTCACTATCCCCTCCCCACCTTCCAAATCCATTTACTCAGATATTATTATTATTGATTTTAATTCTTAATTTGCATGTGATATAAGACCTATGATGCCAAAGTTTACTATTCTAACTTTGGCTTTCCAAGACAGGTTTGATGCAGTGTGAATGTATGAATGTTTATTTATATGTACTGATTATGTTGAAAAGATGATAACAATGTGTTCTGACTGACTTTATTCTTTGAATATTATTATTGGTATTCTTTACATGTTCATATGTTATAATTATTATCTTTTTTCAGTATTGAAGTGTGTTTTTGAGGGGTTTATGGATCATAATAAAAAATATGCAATGTTTAGATAATTCAGTTTAATGCCAGGTTAACTGACTTAAAAAGATAAGAGAAGCAAATGTAATAAAATTAAAAAGAAATGCTTTCTCTTTGATCTTTTGCAGTACAGTGTAAGTTTCACAGCAAACTATAAAGTACTCAGGAGGATAGAAAGCCTCCCTCCACCCACAAGAAAGCATAATATATTTGAAGACAAGAGATTGATTTAGTTATGTACATTCATTCAGCTTTCACAAATTTACGATAAATATTGTAAAGTTTATTGCAATAAAGTAATGCAAACTTGAATATGGTCAAAGACAAGGGGAAAGTTGTCAACCCTGAGTTTGAAATAGGTACGATATATAATTTACTAATTTTCAATCATTGTCTTGGAGCACTGAAGTTTATAACTCTGAAATCTCTCCAAGACCTGAAAATTCAGTATGTTAGGTAAAAACAAGCATGAGGGTGAAATTTTTTGCTTTCAGTTTTCACACTTGTCTTGCTAATTGTATGTATAGGAAGATTCGGGGAGCATAGTGCGGCTAACTAGCTCACAACAGGCTGCGTACAAGCATCGGAAACGCATGGGCAAAATGCATATGAAGGTAGTGATCACTTACATGTATCCTTCCAAAGATTGTCTGCTTACCAGCTTAATCCTGCATGCATGGTCCACAGTTGGTGTGTACTAAAGTAGAATAGTATATTAAAGGATTTCACAGAAATGAATAGAGTGCATAACAGGTTGAAACAGAACCTCGACTGAATTCACTGACTACCATAATGTGTATGCTTAATGAATATTTTTTGCAGATTTGTTTTGTTTATGTAATGTCACAGTTTGAAATGGTTCTTGGCTTTTTAATGATTAATATGGAAATATTCCTTTGGTTTCAGTGTTTCTTGATGAAAGCAAAGTTTTTTGTAAAGATTTATTTGAAATTTTTTATTTCACAGAAAATATTAATAGATATTCAAGCTGATTAAGCATTGTCTGACTTTCAGTTTTAAGCAGGTTACAAAAAAAGGTTTTATACCATAAATTCTCTAAATTTGTCAGTACATGTACAAGATGTACCAGTATACTTCTGAATATATATAAATATATATATATATATATATATATATATATATATATATATATTTCTTTTGAAAAACTTGTGTTAATTTTTTTCCAGTAATTATGTTTATCCAGTCAGTGACCTTCATTTTTTTAAATACAGTGGGGTTTTTTTTATATTCCACCAATCTTATAAGGCTGGTTCTATAGCTTTAAAAATAATTATTTGTCTGTCACTAATTCCTTAGGCTGGTTCCATAACTTGTAAAAATAATTGTTTGTCTGTCGATAATTGCTTGTCAGTGTCATTTGTACAGTGAATACAATACGTGTATCACTAAATGTTTGGTTTTATTACATTGTGAGTATTTGAATTATAAGCCAAAAAAACATCTTTATCTTCACTAATTACCTTTGCTAGCCTGGGTCAGGCACAGTGACATCTGGTGGATTTTACATTGAAAAGAAGGTAATTTTTAGTAGAAACATAATGGGAAGGGGATGGTAACTTATATTTTTATTCAATTTCAGGACTAGTTTAGGATTTCATTTGTTCTGTTGCAAGTTAGTCATTACACTTATAACTTATTATTCGAAGATAATTTAGATTTTATTCATGATCATCAACTTTTAGATTTTACCAATTAGATGAAAATACCAAGAATATTGTTATAGGTAGTCAGTAGATGGTTAATGTTTGCATCGTTTTATCTTACTAGCACATTTTATCATGTTATGGAAAAGGAATCTGCACTATGCATGTTGGAGGAAATGGTTGCATTAACACTGCATGTAAATGTCATCTGCTTCACAATACAAAGATATCACTATGCATGTACATCACCATATGTCACCTGCTTCATGAAAATTTTACTCATGTGTGCTGGGAGGAATTCACATGTATTGTTTTTTCAATTGATCAGTATATTTCATTATTAAATGCTCTTACAAACTTGATAAATGAGGCAAATTTATAACAATGAGGTGAATACAAACTTTAATTTTATAATTGTCAGAAATATATAGTCTTAATGTGAAACAGTACTGTGAATTCACTATATTTTGTGGGATACCAATTTTTTGGATTTTCATGGTTGATACAAACCATAAAGTTAAAACCACAACAAAGGATGGTCCCATCTATGAAAACAATGCAACCCCTTTCCCTGTCCTCATATTAAAATACCAATCAAATGTCATTTTGACAAACCCATAAAAATTGATACCCACGAAAAGAATTTTGTAGTAATTAATGGGTTGAAATTGATTGATGGTAATCTGGTTTCAGCATTGGTGTGTTCCTTATAATATTAAGTCCAAACATTGCTTGCTAATTAATATGAATGTATTTCAGAATGATATATGTACTTTGTATATAACCAACCAAAAAGAAGAAATTACTGTTTACAATGCTAGTTTGTAAATGTAAATGATATTTTGCTGTCATTTTGGGTGTACTGTATTCAGGATACCATATATACTTATAAGTTGAGTCAAAGTTCAAACAGCAAAGGTCCAGATCTACCATATCATAATGTGCCTGCATTATGTGATGGCAGATTTGGGTGTTTGCTGTTTGCAGTTGGATTTGTTTTATAAGCAAGTAAAGACAGTGTAATGTATGTGTTACTTGGCACCAATTTTTCTAAAATAATTCTCAAAATCGTTTATCAAATTGAGATTTTTACATTAACTTGCATCTGTTACTTCATACAAAATCAATATTTTATTATATACTTTAGTGTGAAAAATATAAATTTATTGGTGAAATAATTTTCATATTATTTGCATCTGTGAAAATATAAGATTTCCCATCATGCCATGTGTGGCTACAGAAGTTATAACTGCAGGAACAAAACAACCATTTTGTGAGCTTGAACAAATAAATAGATGCTGCATCCACTGTGATTAATTGCTGAATCAGACTTGCTTTGTGGTCAGATATGATTAAATAGTTTACAAAATGTTAAAAATGCAATTTACTGCAACACATCATCCCAGTCCTACCACTGTTTTAAGTCACTGATATTTTTTGATTAATCTATGAAAGTGGGATGAATTTATGAGATGGGAGGTGGGGTGTTATGCTGAAGAGTGAGTTTAATCTTCTAAGCATTGGTTATGAAGCAAGTTTGGTACCAGTATCACCACCCATTATAATTCGTGTCTTTTGTGTCACATATTAATGTAGGAAAA
Source organism: Megalonaias nervosa (assembly GCA_016617855.1). NCBI lineage: Eukaryota > Metazoa > Mollusca > Bivalvia > Unionida > Unionidae > Megalonaias > Megalonaias nervosa. The sequence continues at coordinate 33,100 of JAECUM010025577.1, forward strand.
GAAAATATCCTATACAGAGATAGAGATAGTGGAAAGCTTGCAAAATAACCATTTCAATTTAAATTTACTAAATATATAAACATTTTTACTTTTGTTAAAAGAATTGAGGAATTTCTCAGAATTTTCTTACAGAAAAGGCAAGATTTAGAATAAAAATTCAAGATTTTAGAATTTGAATGTTCTGTGGGGTAAAAAAGAACTTTGTGATGTTTAGTGAAACTGGGCACTGGTCAATCAGAGTTAAAGTTAAACTCATGATACATGAATTTTTAAATAAATTATATAATATTTGTCAAATGCTCCTTTTGAAATTGTGATTCATATTTGATAGTCTCAGTCTCTATTATCTCCGCTTATGAGGACAGAGTGAATCAAAATTAGCCCACAACTTACTAATATAAATGTCATAAGATCCATGTGACAATGAGATCACATTTGCTGCTTGATTGAAATGCAATTCATTTATCTGGATTCTTCCATAAATCCAGATAAAAGGCTGTGTAAAGAAAAATATTTTCATTTATGGGGTTTCACTTTGTTTAGATTAAAATTTCAAATTATTTTTGTTTCAGATGTGAATGAAGCAAAGACTTAATATTTTAATAAAACTGATGAACATTCATCCACAGCTCTTCATTTGCTCAGGTTTTAAAACATAATTATATCATGCAATTACAGAGACAAATATTCTACTCATTTTGTTTGGCAGTAGTTGATCAAAGGCTGTTACATATTCATACTTATTATATAGACATTTGGAATGTTTACTGTTTGTAATATATAATTTTTGGAATACTTAGAGATTCATTATACATTTGGTATTCTTCTAGACTCATCGTGCACAGCCACACAAAGAAGATAAAGAAGAATTTTTGAAGGAAATAAAGTTGTCTTCACAAGGAGATCCAACGATGCAAATGCTTTACTTCTACAAATACCTCATGAAATATGGACAAGAGGATAACATGCCTCTGATTGAAAAAGATCTCTTCTTTTATATTGAAGTCCAAAAGTTCAAGGTTAGTCTCATAAAAAATTAACAAGGAGATAAAATAGACATGCATTGACATCACAATTAATAATCAAAATCATTTTACCACCGATACCAAATAGAATTCTACTTTCTGTGGGCTCAGGGATGTGTAATAGGCTTGATGTATTCTTCTGCATGTAGACTACTGGAGGGATGTATAATAGGCCCGATTCACTCTTCTGCATGTAGACTACTGGAGGGATGTATAATGTTGACCCTGTGATCTAAGTGTGCTGGACCAGAAGGTTGTGAGTTTGAAACCTACATTTGGATCAGTCTGGGTCAGCTACTTGTGTCCTTGCTTAAGGCACGTTAATTCTATGGCCTTTTTCTGCGCTTACTAACCTACTTGAATTACTGTGTCATAAAACACCAAGCCAAACTGAACCAAGCCAAACCAGTAAGGATTTTAATAGTATGTTGGACAGTATACACATCCTGTTATGGCAAATTTGCAGTAATTCTTTTTTGAAAATAGTACTTTTATGACTCTATGGTCTTAAACTAAGTAACAGAGGTTTTGGTAAAATTCAACAAATAATTCATTTCCTATTAGACAAAGTGAAAATTTTAAATGAACTTACAGTATTGTGAATTAATCTCAAATAGTCCTAAAAGTTCTATCACAAGTCCAAAAATATAGAGTATTCTGAATGAATTCTATTGTTGATCAGAATGAATTCCAATCTAGAATGTGCTGATGTATCAGTAGCCTGGAATAGTGTTGATGTTCTAACAGTCTTGATGTATCACAATGATATAATCCAGAACGAACTCACAGTAATGATTGTTTGAAAATAGACACATCTTATAACAGTGAATTCATGGTCACCATAATGATTATTAGAAAATGTACTCATCTAGTCATAGTGACTTCACAGTAATGATTGTTTGCAAATAGACATATTTTATCATAGTTAAATTATGATGATGATAAGAACATTTTCTGATAGCACTAATTTCAGTAACTACATATACCCAAGAGTAAATTTCAGCTATAGTTTATACTCACTTATAAGTAGACTCCAACTGTAAACAACATAGACCCTGCATAATGCACCAGCAGATCAAGGACTATGTTTTTACTACTGATTACTTCTAACACACTGCAAAGATAAAGATTTGCTGGCACATTATGCAATGGCAGGTCTGGGCCTGTGCAGTTTTTGTTGGACTTGGATTATAATCAAGTATAAATGGTAAATATTTAGTGGACAAAACAGACACTTATCTAATACATGAGCAATAAATAGAGATTTCATTAAAGAAAGACAATCATTGAGGATTGCCCTTCATGTTATGGTTTCATTTCTAGAACATAGGAGTGCATGGCTTCTCCCAATATGCTTTTCTCTTAATTCAAGGGAACCGCAAGGAATTTGGAAATATCTACAATTTTGAAAAATATGAAAAATCATCTGTCTACAAACAGGAGTCCTTTCTATTGCAGTATGTTTATTTTAATCAATCTTTTTTCACAAAATTTGTTCATATTTGTTCTTTTATAACTAATTACTTTGCTGCATAATTGTTATTGTTGGAGAGAAGTCCACAATACCCTAAATGTTTAAAAATATGCCATGGCTTGTATTATTTATTAGCTCTTTTTATTTTGTTTGGCTTGAAAATACTCCTTTCTTTCAAGGTAGATGTGATTTCAAGAATATTTATTGTGAATGATGGAAAATGGTGTCAATTTATGTAAATCATGCAAAGATTGGTTTGAGCAATTGTGAAATTTGTATTGTTCATTTTTCTGCTTCACTCCCACCATCTAGTACCCAGCATCAGGGAGTTTCCATTATTCCCAATCTCACAGTATTAGTGATGACCAGTGTGTGACAAGGCCAAAAGACTAATAATTAATGGAAGGAATCACTGTACACTTAGTGAAAAATAAAGGAAGAAGTGCTAGTCTTCTACAGGAGTTTTGAAATGCGAGGGGACACCCTGTACTAACGGGAAAACTACAAAAACTTAGTAGCTACAACCATGAATTGACCATCACTTTGGACTTGCATACTGGCCAGTCATCTGACATATGTGTCATCTCATTGGATCCCTAAAGGTATGAAAGGTTCAGTGGAATTATGCATATCAGTTCGAGTAGACATCTGTTTACTGGGGAAGGGGGTGTGTGCAATCTGCACATACCACATGTGTGCTCATGCTACAATTGTAATACCACTTAGGACAAATCGGCATACCACTGGGTAGGTTTAATGGGCCATTTCAAGAAATGTACCTGGTGACTAAAGACAGAGACCATAGGTTTCAAAGGAGGAACAGACCACCTTCTACGCCATCATGTGATATCTTGACCTATGGAGAATGTCTATGAAACTTCCTTGATCACACAAGAATATGAAAGATGGAGATTTCACTGTGGTTGAGTACTGGAGAGGTTTTTTTCCAAAATAGAAAGGATCTTCTTGGGCTGTGTGCCAGATGGCCTTGGGCACAAGTCTGTGGGGCCATATCAAAAGAGGGGCCTTACATGTCTGTGGGGCCATATCAAAAGAGGGGGCCTGACCTGTCGGTGGGGGGCCTGACATGTCTGTAGGGCCATATCAAAAGAGGGGCCTTACTTGTGTGTGGGGCCATATTAAATGAGGGACCTTACCTGTGTGTGGGGCCATATTGAAAGAGGGCCTCACCTATCTCCAAAGAGACTGATAACATAGACCCCTGGGAGTTTTCTTTTGAGCTGATGAACTTGTCTCCTGAAAGTGAGTTTCTCCTTAGGGCTTGGAAAGAGAAAAACCTGAAAATTCAGATGTTGATGGGGATTAACATTTCTTCTGCCCTCTGTGTATACATCTGGGATCAAGTAGATTCCAGATTTCATTAGTCCATATTGTGCAAAAAGTAGAATGATTCCTCATGTGTGCTCTTTGAGCATGTGAGGCAGTCTGGGTGAACATAACAAGGGCCCTTATTGTAGCCACACTTTCTCCTAGACTATCCCGACAATGTTGTCTGAAATAAAGCTATTAGAAAGAGAACAATAATAATAACAATATTGTTCTATTTTTGCAGATGAAACTCACTAGTTTGTATGTAGTGTATGCTATATACACCTCAGTGTATTTAAGGTAAAGAATGATTCACATTATGAGAAATTTCTGTCTTCTAACCCTCCCATTCTTATAATAAAGTAGATGTTCAATTGCTAACTTTTATTTTTCTTTGGAGTAATGCAGAATATACATAATAACAATGCAATCCATTATGCATCATATCAAGATAGTGTTGAAATAGAAAAAACACCAAATGTTTAATCAGTCATTTAATTAGGAAAATTTTATAAATTCCTATTAAATGCAATAGGGCCTATGTTGCACTATAACTTAGGTCACAAGGCCCATGAACCAATTGTATTTTGAAAATAAACTTGTGTACTCTAACACCTCAAAGGTGGGATACAACATGTTAGAGTGAATTGGGGTACAACATGTTAGAGTGAATTGGGATACAACATGTTAGAGTGAATTGCTGAAAAAGGGCAGTGGTTACTGGCACAGGAAGTGAAAATGAGATAGATGAATGCAACACTAGATGCAGTATCATTGAAGGAAGAACTGAATTTGGTTTAAACTCGCAGCAAGCAATTTTTCTCTAGTCATGTTATGAATGACACAACCATTAACATGGAACCTTTGATAAAGATGACTGTTCCACATGTGGTCATGTGAGGTCGATGAGTGGACTGTGTCTTATTTACAATTTTCCACTCTGTGTAAGGAAGTGTTTACATAAAATGGACATGAAAAGTAAAAGCTGAGCAAAAGCAACTAGCAAGTTATTGTTGCTATTTTAAAAAAATTTGCATTTTTTCTGAGATGGTTGGATTCAAGAGGCTTCAGAGTTTATTTCCTAACAATAGTGTGTAGGAGTGTCTATTCTCAGAGAAACGTATAATTAAAAAAACCTACTTTGTAATTGCTCAAATATCAAACTTCATGGTAGTAAATTCTATAGTATTTTTTGTGCTGTTTTTTGTGAAATGTTAACACATTTATGATTTCTTGTTGTGGGTTTAATGCCATTTTTCAGCACATGATAGGCTATACATGGTGACCAGTTTAACTGATGGAGAAAGAACCAGTGAAAACCCTGGGAAGAACCATTGACCCATGGGAAGTTATTGGCAAACTTTCTCACATACCCATATTGTCTGAGCCCAAGACTTGAACTCATGTGGACAGAGGTAATATGGCAGTGATTAGTATAGGCAAATGCTTTAGGCCCCAGAATTTGTAATTGTAAAACAAGCATTAATGACCTCAGATAAAGGACTGTTGTTCACAGCTTATATTCCATACCTGCAGGAATGATGAGAATTCCACAAATTGTAGAAAACTTGGCAAGAGGGGTCAGCCTGACCATCACTATTTTAAAGTTCTTGAGACTTATATCTCTGTATGTATTTTGCAGGACTGTAGCCATGCATATTCTGATGAGGAATTGCTAAAAAAGAAAGTGCAATGTATTCTAGACTGTTTCCTGGACTCCATCACAAGTCCATCTATACAGGTAAGGTTCTTGAAAATAATAATAATAATAATAATACCTTATTTATAGAGGGTGACTCATTAGTCAAGGACTATTCTCCCTTGAGGCCCTCTTAAGGAGAGTATAACAATGCACATTATATGAAGATAGCAATAGTTACTGTTTATTTTTGACATATTTAGTATTAAAATACTAAATTCCATTATCTATTAGAAACATATACATGCACATGATATCTCTTCTTAAATACTCTAATATCTTCAGCTGATTTTACACGTAGTGGAAAGCTTGTTCCACAGAACTGTACCAGAGTATTGGAAGCTCTTTTTAAATTGCTCTGTTCTTGGTTTTGGTGCTAGAAGGTTTCCATGTAATATTGATCTCAACTGGTATTGTGTTGAAAAAGGCCTGAATAAGTCCTGAAGATACTCTGGTGCAGTTCCATGTATACATTGATATGAAAGAACTGCCTTGTGAAAATCTATCCTTTCATATATTGTGAACCATATGAGTTCTGTAAACAATGCTTTTGAGGGATGATCAATAGATGTATCTAAAATTATGCATGCTGCTCATTTCTGAAGTTTATAAATCCTGTCAAGCTCAGATTTAGCACAGTTTCCCCTTATATTTGAACAGTAATCCATTGTTGGAAGAATATATGACTTGTAGTATAGATTGCGAGTTTCCATAGGTAAATATTTCTTGATTCTGCTGAGTAGGGCAATTTTGGATGACAGTAGTTTTACAAAGCTTATCAGTATGGTCATCCCATGATAAATTATTATCTATGGACACACCTACAAGCTTTTCATGTTTGACATTTTCTAACGGATGATTATTTATTGCAAGAGATAGTTCTGGGTTCCCTGACTTGTGTAGCTTTTGTGATATCCCCAAAATCATACATTTTGTTTTACCTTCAATAATTACCATCCTATTTTGTTGTGCCCAGTTTTGGACTCTAATAAGATCTGAGTTTAATCTCATTTGGATAACTTCAGTATCAGAGCTAGACATATACAAGGTTGCATCATCTGCAAACAAATCTGTGTTTGTGGATTCATTATTTAATGGTATATCATTGATATAGATAAGAAAGAGGAGAGGGCCTAAAACTGAGCCTTGAGGGACCCCTGAATGAAGAGTGCGCGATTGAGAACTAATATTGCCAATGCTTACTTGTTGAGACCTTTAGTTTAGATATGATCTAAACCAGTTTAAAGAAGGATTGTCAAACCTGTAACAGTTCAACTCTTGCAGCAGAATTTCATGATCAACAGGATCAAAGGCTTTCTTGAAGTCAAAGAAAACAATCCCAGTCATATGTCCATTATCCATTTCCTTCAGCCAAAGATTAATTAATTTGGTAAGTTCTGTTTGGCACAAGTGGTACTTAAGTCCTGATTGCATTTTATGAAATAGAGAGTAAGTTTAAAAAAATTTATAGACCTGAATGGCTACATGCTTTTCAAATAATTTTGACAATACAGGTAGAATTGATATTGGTCTGTAATTCCCTGGATCCTCATTTTCTCCTTTCTTAAAGACTGGTGTAACCTTTGCACATTTCAATGTTTCTGGAAAATTACCACTCATTATACTTAAGTTTATGACATGCATTAATGACTTTGTTATTACTGGTGTAGCAATTTTAAGAATTCATGGACCAATACCATCCATTCCAGAAGATTTATCAATATTCACCTTAATTAGCATATCAAAAACAACAGCTTCACTAACATTACCTATTGAAAAATAATTATCGTCATGATTTTTAGCTCTTATAAATGATAAAAGAACATCAAGTTCAATTGGGATGTTAGTCTGGGTCTGAATACTGTTACTGGAGATGCTTATAAAGAAATTGTTGAACATTTCCACAATGTCTTGTACAGATGTTGCTGTATCACCATTTTGCTTAAGTCTAGGGTAATGGTTACTCAGTGCATACTTATGTTGTCAGGTTTATTAGTATAGACATGATCAATGGCAGTAGCATTTTTATCTGTTACTCTAATTGGGGTGTTAATTAATTGAGCAAAGTTGTAAGTTTTGAAGTTACTTATCCAAGTTAAGTTAATGGTGGAGTTTTCATGTAGTCAATGTTAAAATCACCTAATATGATAGTTTCTAAATCTTCCTTTAGTAATGCTTTTGAATTTGCACCTCAAATCTGTCAATCCAATCAGCTGTGGAAATAGGTGGCCTGTAAACTGAACACAATAGTATTGGCTTTGATTGGGCAAGAGTTACTTCGATCCAGATGCTCTCTACCTCAATAGTCTCTAGATCAACATGTCTGTTATAACTAATGGAACTGTCTACATAGAGAAGAATACCCCAACCACCATGGATTCCCTGTCTTTTCTTTAAAAGTTGAACCCCAGTATTTGGAGAGCCAAATCATCAGTATCATCAGAAAGAAAGGTTTCACATAGACCTAGAATATTGACTGATCTAGTTTGCTGTAATATTAACTTAATTTCATTCAGTTTAGGGAGGATGTGTTGAATATTTAGGTTGATTACTTGCAGACCTCTTTTGAGGAGGCCAAAGGCATGACAATTTTGATCAGAAGATTGATTTTCAGACATGGTAGTATGTAATGTATTGTTTTTAGACTTGACAGATTTCTTTTCATCACTTTGATTATTTACATCAACACATGAAGAAGATAACATACAAGATCCATCTGTTGTACCATGACCACATGTAGTGGATACATGAGAATATTCAATATGAAACTGATTTACATACCTAAAAGAAGACATTGATATATTAGACACTTGAGGAGCCTCAGAGAGAGAAGTAACTTGAACAGTATCACATAGTTGTTTACATGTTAACAAGTTGCACTTTGTACACAAATCAGATTGTGCCTGAAACCTGTTTATAGAATTATAATTATTACATTGAAAAGTATACACATATTCTAATGCATTTTGTTGCTGGATATGTGTTGCATAGGCCTGTACATCATTGCCTTCTAGGTCCTATTCATATGTGCACAACTTTTGTTTATGTCCTAGTAAAATGCCAACATTTCAGTCTTAGTTTTGTTAATCATACATTAGCAGGAAAGGAAGACACAGCGGTCACTTTTTCAGTGGCACTGCCATCATCTGTTACATATATTAAGGTTTTGGCTAAAGTTTTTCATGTGAGCAGAGCATGGACATGCAGACTGTCTGCAAGATTACATAGATGATAACTGCTTTTTTAAAGTACATAAAAGGTGATATCTCACAAGTTGAAAATATTTTCTTCTATCTACTAAAATAAATGAATATTTTCATTGTATGTGTGTGTATATATATATATATATATATATATATATATA
>JAECUM010025578.1:0-26486 GCA_016617855.1 Megalonaias nervosa
GGGTCGGTGGTTCTTTCCTGGGATTTCCTGGTTTCTTCCTCCACCATTAATACTGGCCGCCATGTATAGCCTATCGTGTGCTGAAAAATGGCGTTAAGTCCCACAACAACAACAACATTGAAGTATTTCTCTTCAACCGCCTTTGGTCATCTTTCTGTTTTGTCTCTTTATCATAGTTTTCTTCCGTGCCTTCTTTCTTCAGTCTTGATTTTGCAACTGTTGTACACTAATTTTCTTTTATCCTTTTTCTTTTTTTTTCAATGAAACTGTTTACAACTATACGTCTCTTGTCTGAAGTGGTTTATACATTACATTAGGCAGACATTTTCTGCACACTCTACAGTGGAGATGTAGAGAATGGAAAATGAAAGAGAAAAATAATTAGACGACAGCAAAACGATCCCTGCTTTAATTATATTACTTGTGTGTTCATGGTAGCAATACGGGACATTTAGTAAATCACACAGTATATACTCATTAGAATTTCAGGCACCATTTGGCATATGCTCTGTACGAGAAACGTTGAAGAGGGATGGGTTTCTTTTCTGTTTTCTGTCCTGTTATTTTCCGTCATTTACAAGTTCTAACGTTGTTTTTTTTATTTGCATCGTTTATGTTCTAAGTATTGCATACAAAGCCTGAAGACCTAGCAAGCTTGAATACGTGTTCAAATACAAACCGTTATAGTGATAAAGAAATAACGAGAATAAAACGAATCTCAAGGAAATGCTAGAAAACAGGAATTATAACTGTAAACTGTATTGATTTTTAAAATTTTCTTCCTAATCACTGAGGGAACACCCATTTATAAGATAATTACATTAGGTGTCTTTTTATGTAAGTACGTCTTTTTGTAAATTTGAATTTTGAAACTATTCTACCAGTGACTTTTTTTCTGACAATTAAAATGATAATAGGAGTCGCCTGTCTTCAAACAGTATTATCAGAACAATCAGAATTTTTTTCGGATCGGTTACCAGAGCTTTTCTGACCCGACCTTCTAACATAAAATGTTAGTAATTCCTTACCGTATATTCATTTTTTACAACCCATAAGCGAGCCTTTAAAACGTTGTCTTATTCCTGGGGTGGTCATAACGTAAGGGTTCCGTCTTAATCATCCAGCAGATAGGGATACGTATTTTATTCACAAGCATTACCTGTAGATATTTGTGTACTAGGTTCAGGCCTCTCGGCTACTGTCTTGGATTCGGGGGTGGGGGAAGCGTAACAAAGGAGTTGTTATGGGTCAGTGGTGTGAATGAGCATATGGAGATTTGCTACGGTGTGCTATCGAAGTTAAATTTGCTTTAATTAAAACAAACAATTAAATGCCACTCACATAACAACAAACAATTTCCTGTATGCGTTGTTCAAAAACTATACGATGAAACTTCTTTTAATTACAAGCTGTTTAAGATGCATTCGTGTCTCTGTCTATCCTGGTCCCTATCAATATATTAACTGATATGCAGAGATAATCAGGCCTTCTGTATATCTCTATCAATATTTTACCCGATATGCCGAGACAAGCAGGCCTTCTGTAAAAAAAAAAAAATTAAAGAAACGATAGTCCTACCTCACAAATCAGAAAATTGCATCCCTTAGAGAAAATAACTTCCCACAAATCGCAAATGATACAAATAATAACATTTATATGAACAGATTAGGCATAAAATAGTTTGGTGGCACAAGTAGTGATTTAAGCAATGTTTATTGGGTACCAAACATCACTGACGATTTGTACAACCAAATAAAAACAAAGCACTAAAAGTATCATTTTTCATTTTTGATCTATTATGACATTCCAGATTGTGGATATCGTAACAAGATAACCGGGTTGGGGTCCCACTATAACGAACACCAATGATAGTAACACAAATACAATGTTTATTTATGAATGATTCAATGGAAAAAATTATGTTCAATTCGTGCGCATACAAAATCCAAATGTTGGACAATTAACACAATATGCGCGAACCTAATAATGTAATGCAATGTAAATAAAATTAAATTGATACGTAAGAAAAGAACTTTAAATAGAACAGATTTACGATTCAAAGTGATTTCACACGATGAAATCAAATGATTCACATAGACGTCGACAATTTCCACACAAATAACAATAAATTATATGGTTCAATGAAATGATATGCTTTACTCAAATAATAAAATGTTGCGCTTCACTCAGATAGTTAAATGTACGAGTTTTTCATACAAATAATTAAATGATGATGATGATATTTGCCCACGGCTAAACGACTCCTACAGTCCGGTGCATATATGGAGATGCAGCATATCACATCACTCCGTCCCTCTCCCAGCACAACACTTGGCTACCAGTCAATCAACCATCAGTCAATCACTGGTCAGTCAACCATTCAATCAATCAGCTGAAAATATAGCCTAATCTGTGTACTACAAATGACACGAGCACGTAAAATAACGTAATCTCGTTATGGACTGTAAACTTGAGTTAATTCTTTTATACTCATTATATTATCGGGACAACTATACAAAGCGATGAGCAGGTTCACAAGTGAACCTGTGTCCGATAAGAATCTTATAGTACTTAACGTCCCTTAATGAATGCAACGTTATTGCAAATATAAATCGTCCTGTTAAATCACATACAAGTAAATTTGGAAATAGAATATAACATTGCAGTATATCAAAACAAGTCGGAGTTACCAAATATACAAAATAAACGTAGTAGTATAATAACTATATCCTATAATACAAATATGAAACTAATATACAATTCATATACCTCTACAGCTGGAGATCGCGAGTCGTTAAAGTAGACTGCTCACTGACAAGACTTCTCGTATTGTGCCATTTTGCTCTGCGGTGAGGTAATTTATACACGGACTACATAGCACTACATCGTCTGTGCTTTTGAGGAATATCGGGTTTTCCATAGTAAGCACTTCGCTCATGCAGCATAGGATGAACCGAACTCACTGTTTGGAAATAATATGTCATATACATAAATCACCCTCGGGTAATGCTGTACACAAGAAACGAAACCCGAGTACATGTATATAATATAAATAAAACGATAGATTTATACAATTCCGTAACAGATATCTCCCGATATTTAGCCAAGATTTTTTCGCCTGCCTCCTGTTGCATGGCGGTACATACCACTACCGGTAGATGGGGCAGCGGCTGTTTCAGATCGGCCTGTAAACAATGGGGCGGCCCTGGAAAAGCTTATAGTAACTGACGACTTAGGAGAACCATGCAACCGGCGCCCCCTCTCCCGATATTTTCTCTTCAAATGTGGCGCCCCATTTAAGTTCTTTTCTCTGCGCAGGTGATACCATATGACTACAAAATGAATATTTTAAGCAATATATAGTAATACTATGCAAACATTTTTAAATCACAAAATATAAATAGGGACATAGTTTTCAAATACGTTCAAGAGACGAATTATAATCAAATTTTGCCGAACCAAAGGGAAAACTGTGATGTTTTTATCACTGCTGAAGAAATTATAAATGCAATAAATGATCTAAAAAAAGGAACATCACCAGACTCTGACGGGTTAACATCTGATTTCTACATTAATTTTAAAAGGGAAATAGTAGATATATTAGAATTTCTGTATCATAATATTCTACTCTATGGAGAGATGCCTAAAACCCTAAGAGAAGGTATTATTACGCTTATTTTTAAAGGAAAAGGGGATACAATAGATATCAAAAACTGGACACCTATTACGTTATTGAACATCAACTATAAAATCTTAAGCAAGATAATCACTAATAGAATAAGAAAATGTGTAAATAATATAATAGATTTGAACCAAAGCTGTGGAGGAGTAGGGAGGAAAGTTTTGTGTTTGTTTGTGTTTGTGATTTAGATTTTTAACGTAGCTTTAACAATTTTTCAGTCATATCGCTACGATGTCTGCAGTGTGACAGTTTATTGTGATGTCTAGCACTGGGGCATCATGCCGCAGACATGTAGCATGATGTCCCACCCAGTCACATTATCCTGACACCAGGCCGACCAATCCTAACACTAACCTCTTAATGCTGAACGTCAAGCGAGGCAGCTGTTAGTACCATTTTTTAAAGTCTTTGGTATGACTCGGCCGGGGTTCGAACCCGCGACCTCCCGCATCCGAGGCGGACGCTCTAACCACTAGGCCACCGGAGCGGTCTGGAGGAAAGTTTTAAATAATACGCTCTCGATTGAGGCAATCATAGAACTTTTAAAAAATAAAAATGAAAGAGGAGTTATGTACCTATTCGACCAAGAAAAGGCCTTCGATAAAATTGAACATGACTTTATTTTTACAGTTTAAAAAAAAAATACGGGTTTGGGAACAATATTATAAATTGGGTTAAAGCAATGTACAAAAACATCACTTCCAAAATAACAATTAATGGAGCTCTCTCAAAAGAATTTACTTTACACCGCTCAGTCAGGCAGGGCCGCCCCCTGTCCATGATTTTATATGTTATTGCAATCGAAGCCCTGAATATAAGTATTAAAAATAACAACCACATTCAAGGGATTAAAATACCTAATATGAAGGAGGAATTAAAAACTATACTTCATGCAGACGATTGCACAAACTTTACCAGAGACGAATTCTCTTTTAAACACTTACAAGACGAATTCACTAAATTTGGAAAGGCCTCTGGCTCAGTAATTAATTATGATAAGACAGAAATTTTATTAATAGGTAACTGGAGGGGAAATCACCCTGGTCTTCCCCCAAATCTGATCAAAACTCAAGGAATTTTCTTCGGGCCAAACTCTACTCACAAAAACTATCGTGAGCTGAACAAGAAATTAGATGCACAGATTGAAACTTGGAAGCATATAGAGATTAACCTAATAGACCGTGTACAGGTCGCTAAAACCTACATGTATAGCAATTTGAACTATATCATGAACACAACTCACCTTACGGAAGCCGTGGTTGGCAACCTAGAAAGGAAAATTACGAGCTTTATTTGGGGGAATAGAATGCACTATCTGAAGAAAAGATTTATATGCAGATCTAAGACAAAGGGGGGATTAGACCTCCCTAATCTGAGCATAAAACAGAAAGCGACTATTTTAAACAGAATAAAAAGCTTAAATGGTGAACCCAAGTACCCTTGGGAAGCCATTAATATATACTTATATGGCTGCTTATGTAATTTAATAAAGAAATATATAAAAATAACAATCTAACTAAACTACTAGTACCACCAGGATCATATAGAAGAATTAAAGACTTAATTTATAAGTATAGAAACAATAGCATATTATGGGCTAAAGACAAAGATATTTATAAAGTTTTAACAGATACAGTTACGCATGACAAGCAAGAAATCGAACTTCGGAACCCAGGATTGAACTGGGAAATGATCTGGAGCAAATGGGCAAGTCTAAAATCACCTGCCGTACAAAGTAGAATATATTCCTATTTACATGATAAATGGATGACTGGTGAAGCTGCTTACATTAGGCATTTAACGACCAGTCTGCCCAAGTGTAGGCTATGTAACAGAAATATCGACTCAAAAAAGCATCTAATTTTGGACTGTCCAAAAAACAATAAAGAGAGGGAAGAAATTAAAAGTGAAATTATAAAGAAACATGGGAAATTCGAAAATTCACACTTACTCTACATGAATGAAATAAATGACAACAAAATTTATAATAAAATAATATGTTTCATTAACAATATTATGAAAACAGTACGTGAATATAAATAAGGATGATTGTACATCCCTCATAGATAATCTACTTGTGAGATCGACCATAGGTACAAAAAGAGGGGGGACAAAGGGGCTGCGCCAAATCTACGAGACTAACGTGGGGTAGTACGGGCCGCTCCAGATCTCCCCCCCCCCCAAACACACACATCCATATCTGCTCTACACTTTCTCTACTTTAACTATCTTTCCTCAAACACACACTAAAACGAGAAAGGGTCCAAAACCGGCAAGTTAGTATCGATCTTAGATCACAACTGATTTCCCGAGTGAAGGATCCACTAAAGGTAAATAATAACTACGGAGAAATTTGACCTATCTAGCCCGCCCTCACAAAAACACAAATACTAGCGCACAGAACAAATAGCAAATACACATAACACACACAGGGCACCATAGATCCTTGGCAAGGATCACCAAAAATTAAATAGACTCCAAAGCCAGCAAGGGAGAAGGAGTCTTTGTATCTACACACTAGAATAAGGACTGTGTTTAATTCCTAGACAAAATTTACAAAACTGAAATTTATAAAATGAACACATATAGCACATACACTTTAGAAAAAAACAAATAAACATAAAAACCCTTTCACTTTTGGCACTAGGGGGTTCCTCAGATGATGCTAATCTTGAGAGGGACCACACCAATAATGACTACTGACGATACATACCTAATTCCTTTCATGTACATTATTTTCATGGTAGATCTTTAATTGAACATTCTTGTTTTCTTAGCAATTTTGATCAGCAGTTAGCTTAATGTTATATCGACAGAAATCGTTTACGATTTTATGCAACAAGATCTAGGGTTCTAAATATCTGAGTACCGTCTATTTCTCCATGATTTGAACTGCAGCCTGGCAAAATGATTACGCAACCTGGCATTGTAGCACGTGGTTTACATGCCTATACAAATTGTTCTACCTCTTTAATATGAATCAATACTTCTACATCTTTTATGAAAAGCAATATATTTACCTCATTTATAAAAAGCACTACATTTACCTCTTTTATATCAAACAATACGTTTACCTCTTTTATATCAAGCAATTCGTTTACCTCTTTTATATCAAACAATACGTTTACCTCTTTCATATCAAGCAATACGTTTACCTCTTTTATATAAAACAATACATTTACCTCTTTCATATCAAGCAATACATTTACCTCTTTTATATCAAGCAATACATTTACCTCTTTCATATCAAGCAATACGTTTACCTCTTTTATATCAAGCAATACGTTTACCTCTTTATATCAAGCAATACGTTTACCTCTTTTATATCAAGCAATACGTTTACCTCTTTCATATCAAGCAATACGTTTACCTCTTTTATATCAAACAATACATTTACCTCTTTCATATCAAGCAATACGTTTACCTCTTTAATATCAAACAATACGTTTACCTCTTTCATATGAAGCAATACGTTTACCTCTTTTATATCAAGTAATACATTTACCTCTTTAATATCAAGCAATACGTTTACCTCTTTTATATGAAGCAATACGTTTACCTCTTTATATCAAGCAATACGTTTACCTCTTTTATATCAAGCAGTACGTTTACCTCTATTATATCAAGCAATACATTTACCTCTTTTATATCAAGCAATACGTGTACCTCTTTTATATGAAGCAATACGTTTACCTCTTTATATCAAGCAATACGTTTATCTCTTTTATATCAAGCAATACATTTACCTCTTTTATATCAAGCAATATGTTTACCTCTTTATATCAAGCAATACATTTACCTCTTTTATATCAAGCAATACATTTACCTCTTTTATATAAAGCAACACGTTTGAATCTTTTATATCAAGCAATTCGTTTAAATCTTTTATATAAAGCAATACGTTTACCTCTTTATATCAAGCAATACGTTTACCTCTTTTATATCAAGCAATACTTTATCTCTTTTATAAAAAGCATAACTTTTATAAAAAGGAATACTTTGACCTCTTATATGGGCAATACATTTGCCTCTTTTATAAAAAGAACACTACTTGTACATCTTTTATAAAAAGAACACTACTTGTACATCTTTTATAAAAAGAACACTACTTGTACATATTTTATAAAAAGAACACTACTTGTACATCTTTTATAAAAAGAACACTACTTGTACATCTTTAATAAAAAGAACACTACTTGTACATCTTTTATAAAAGAACACTACTTGTACATCTTTTATATGAAACAATACAGTTAGCTCTTTATATTAAGCAATACAGCAACAGTAAAGTTTACTCATTTCACTTCGACTTTTTGACAGTTCTAGATGCTTACCGTCGAAACTGCAGGACTACAAGGCAAAAATCCATAAGGCTATTTTGTGTTAAAAACCCCATTTGTTTTAAACTGCTGTATAACATATTCAGGTTCTAAAAAAAACCGGACATGTGACCCAATTCGTTTAAAGCAATCCCGCTTCCCTACCATACCTCGCTTGAATAGAATACAAATTCTAGACCAAATTTATGCGCGGAGCCATGGAAAGACAACAGCTTTGTTGCTATGTCAGGGTTTAAGTTTAGGCGTGGCAGGTTTGTTTTCGATTGTTATGACCATGTGATCATAAACAATGTAACAGAATGGAAGTGAAACCAACAATATGAGTCAAAATCAGCAGATAATTTATTTTCCTAGAATACAAGGTGAGATTTCAAAAGACACAGCATTGTGAAATAAATTCAAAAGAATTCTTAATGTTCTATCACATGTCCATAAGTACAGAATGTTCTTCTAGAACTATATCTGAACACAACTACAAACTCGGATCATACATTCCCAAAGACGGATGTGAAAAAGGAAAGAATAATTGTTTACCAAACCTCTTTATAAAAAAAACCCAAAGTGACCTATGACACAATAGATTTCCTACAGAAAACAATAATTTAACTGCGTACAAGGCCAGATGCTAAATTCAATTTTAAGTAAACATCTTGTTTACTTCTTAGAATCACGATAACAATCAGGTAAGCCTTAATTCCACAACCCTCAAGCACTGACAAAAATCAAACACATAATAAAAATATATTAAATAACACGATATAACATTCAGGTATTTATGCTGCGTCAATGTTGAATTTTAATCAAAGGCCACTGAGTAACTACGGTTTGAATTAACTGTGATTATCATTCAGAGTTAAATAATGTGGTATAGACTTACAAGTGTTTGTAAAAGGAGTGTGATGGAGATGGTAATGATAAGGGTACTTGAGCTTTTATATTCACAGGCAAATTTCTAATTTCTTTGATAAATTGTGTCACTTCACTTCATCATTTGGATGTCTACGGTATTTAGAGCTGGGGTATTAGACCCCATCCTTTTTCTATGTACATTCTCTGTTAAATGTTAAACTGTAGTTTAAATGAAACCCCAACAAAAATGAAGCGGTATTTCATTTAAGTGGACAAAGGTCTTTAATTGGATAGACAGCTTCATGTGTTCCGTTATGTAAACAAATTCGATTTATCTATTGCCGCCTGCTCACCAAGGACAAGTGGATGTCTCACCAAGGACAAGTGGATGTAGAAATTATTTTGAAACACTCTTCTGAAACATCTGAATCTTTCTGTATCACAGTTGATGGTCTTGAAGTTGTACGAGGTATGACGTTCCCTTTGACTCTTACACTCAAGTACCGCAGTACTGATGCTAATCATTGTCTCGGTGCGGTTGGCGTGCTGCCATGTCCCGGTGTTGTCAGCATCCTACGTCATCTCCCTGAGTGATCGGTGTGCAATGTCATGTCTCAGTGTGGTCGGTGTGCTGTGTCACGTCTCATTTTGATCGGCGCGCTATGTCATGTCCCGGTGTTATCAGCAGCATATGTCATCTCTCAGTGTGGTCGGCGTGCTACGTCATGTCCCAGTGTGGTCAGCGTACAATGTCATGTCCAGGTGTTGTCGACATCCTATGTCATATTTCGGCGTAGTCGGCATGTCATGTCATGTCTCGATGTAATCGGCGTGCTATGTCATATCCCAGAGTGATCGGTGTGCTATGTTATGTCTCAGAGTGGTCGGCGTGCAGTGTTATGTCCAGGTGTGGTCGGTTTGCTATATCATGTCATGCCGTGTCCCGTTCCGGTGTGGTCAGCATAATATGTCCTTGGTTTTATGTCATTATCTTCCAGATGGAATAGAAACAATGCTTTCTTTCAAATATGCAGTTTTATAGTATTCATAATATTATAGCGGATCTCGAAGGGCTGAACGACATCATTCCTATTGTGTAAATTTACAAGAGAGTGACCATGCGACTTTTAAATATCTGAAACAAATTTCTTTATAAACTCGGCAAGTGCAAGCTTTAAGGTAAAGAAACTCATGTTATCACGAGATATGAGTGCCAAAGAAAATCATGCTATCACGAGACAACAATGCCAAAAAAATCATGCTATGACGAGATATGAATGCCAAAGAAAGTCATTTTATCACACAATATAGATGCCAAAGGACTAAGCATAAATAGAAGGGGGATCTAAAACTACATATATAAAAAATTACAAACGTAACCTTGTAACCGCTAGTACAAGTTATAAAAAGATACTGAATAAATATATCAAGAGGCATAAAAAGACAATACAATACATGCTGAGAAACATGAAGACAAAGAAACACACAGAAATGACTGAGCAAAAAAAAGGAGAGAGTCGAATCAGACACCAAAGGAGAGAGTCGAATTAGATACCAAAGGAGAGAGTCGAATAACATACCAAAGGAGAAGTCGAATAAGATACCCACTAGGATAATTTTGAAATCTTAGCACTGGAGTAACTGGTAAACCCAATGAGCATCGTATTGATTTGTACGTACATATAATAACGAGATTCAGATTTCTATTATGCCCAAATACGAAACTAAACTATGTTTCTAGCTTTCTGCGACATTTTAATAAAATAGTATATCAAAAGTAGTCTTCTCCTAGATACGGTATCTGGAATCTAATCTGAAATGTGAGACATATACGACATAAATTGGTAATCATAAAACTCTCGTATGCTTTTTGTGAGGCTCTTTACCTCAGTATGGTACGCTAGATTAATAAAACATTCGAGAAAAATGATTATGTTTAAAATGAAAATGCGAACTGGTGTGAGATAAAAGCTACTAAACTATTAATTTATTGTGTATTCACACATGGAGATTAAACAAGCCAATATTAAGAAACTATTTCTTGCTTTGCACTTTTCAGCGAAACATTCAAATCTGTTTGGTCAATAGGTCTATGACAGACACTTATTGAAAACAATATTCGTGGGGACATTTTCAGAATTATGTATGTCGGAGGTGTGATTATGTGAGATACCCACTACTTATGATTTTTGGTTATCGTTATCTAGGAGATGATCGAGTACGGTGTTATTGCCAGGATCGAGTAAACAATAAAATAAAACAAAATATGAAATTGATGGATGGAATAATAGAGATCTTAGCAAAGATATAGAACAGAACGACACGAGCCCCCGTATGTATAATATAACAAGTTAATCAATTACATAAACAACATGAAATCGAACATAACATTTGAATGATTCGCTTTATCTCAAAAATAGTTACAAAATTTATTCGAAATTCAATTAGCCGTTCTGTTGCACCAATACTGCAAATTTCATCATATAAGCGAGTGACTGAAATTGCCGGCATGTCAATATCACCTGGATGCTTCCGGTCTTTTCTATATTACTGTTGGTAATATGTCTGTGTTGCCGTATTTCTTCTCCTTCTCTCTCTTTCTAGCCTCTTCAACCGTCTTGGTTGTAGACTATGCTCTTTTCCACTGTGCAGTACAGGTATATAGCTATTTTGTTCACTTCAAATAAAATATAATACCCAAACTAAATACTCGTCAGGTAATTTTCGTCTCTTGGGATTAAACACTATTCACACTCTTTTCAGGTCAGAAATTAGAGTCAATGCATTTGTGGAATTCGCGAGTGAGCTACTAAGATCATAACCTTATAAAAAGTTTCTGAAAGTATCTTTACTTTGTTAGTATAGTGTAGATATACAGTTGGTATAACTGCTTTCCACAGACGTCATCAGCCGGGTGCCCATTTATCTATGGGTATTTCGCCCCTTAAATTATTTCATGGAAACAAGACCTCAGTACAGCATTTGTATTGTAATGATATTTCCAAGCAAGACCTCGGTACAGCAATTGGTATTGTAATGATATTTCTAAGTAAGACCTCAGTACAGAAATTGGTATTGTAATGATATTTCCAAGCAAGACCTCGGTACAGCAATTGGTATTGTAATGATATTTCTAAGTAAGACCTCAGTACAGAAATTGGTATTGTAATGATATTTCCAAGCAAGACCCCAGTACAGTGATTGGTATTGTAATGATATTTCAAGCAATACCTCAGTACAGCAATTGGTATTGTAATGATATTTCTAAGCAAGACCTCGGTACAGCGATTGGTATTGTAATATTTCTAAGTAAGACCTCAGTACAGCAATTGGTATTGTAATGATGTTCCCAAGCAAGACCTCAGTTCAGCCATTAATGTTGTAATGATATTTCGAAGCAAGACCTCATACAACGATTAGTATTATAATGATATTTCTAAGGAAAACCTCATACAGCGATTGGTATTGTAATGATATTTCTAAGTAAGACCACAGTACAGCGATTGGTAATGTAATGATATTTCTAAGCAAGACCACAGTACAGTGATTGGTATTGTAATGATATTTCTAAGCAAGACCTTAGTACATCGATTGGTGTTGTGATGATATTTCTAAGTAAGACCACAGTACAGCGATTGGTGTTGTAATGATATTTCTAAGCAAGACCTTAGTACATCGATTGGTATTGTAATGATATTTCTAAGCAAGACCACAGTACAGTGATTGGTATTGTAATGATATTTCCAAGCAAGACCTCAGTACAGCGATTGGTATTGTAATGATATTTCTAAGCAAGACCTCAGTACAGAAATTGGTATTGTAATGCTATTTCAAGGAAGCAATACCTCAGTATAGCAATTTGTATTGTAATGATATTTCCAAGCAAGACCTCAGTACAGCACTTGGTATTGTAATGATGTTTCCAAGCAAGACCTCAGTTCAGCAATTAATATTGTAATGATATTTCGAAGCAAGACCTCATACAACGATTAGTATTATAATGATATTACCAAGCAAAACCTCATACAGCGATTGGTGTTGTAATGATATTTCTAAGCAAGACCACAGTACATCGATTGGTATTGTGGTGATATTTCTAAGTAAGACCACAGTACAGCGATTGGTGTTGTAATGATATTTCTAAGTAAGACCACAGTACAGCGATTGGTGTATATATTTCTAAGTAAGACCACAGTACAGCGATTGGTGTTGTAATGAAATTTCTGAGTAAGACCTTAGTACAGCGATTGGTATTGTAATGATATTTCTAAGCAAGACCACAGTACAGCGATTGGTATCGTAATGATATTTCTAAGCAAGACCTCAGTACAGCGATTGGTATCGTAATGATATTTCTAAGCAAGACCTTAGTACATCGATTGGTATTGTAATGATATTTCAAAGCGAGACCACGGTAGAGCCGTTGGTATTGTAATGATATTTCTAAGTAAGACCTTAGTATAGCCATTGGTGTTGTAATGATATTTCTAAGTAAGACCCCAGTACAGCGATTGGTATTATAATGATATTTCTAAGTAAGATGACCATTATGCAATATGGTTCTAGTTAAAGTTCTCATTAAAATTGCAAGACAGGACTCTTCTCTTACAGCTTTAAAATTTTAATGTACGGAGAATGTATTACCACTAGCAAAGGGTTGGTCTCTGTTTAACGGAAATATTTATAATAGTTAAAGATCTGCAAAATTGTGCATTAAAAACTCAATGAAACAAAATTTCCTCAGGCACGTTTTTAAATTGACACCTTCTCTGATACGCAGGATATTTCTATCTTAATCAATATATACACTCCCACTATATCAGTCTAGTTTGCGGCAATTCTCGCCAGAGATACTGTATTTCTTGGAAATTTTCATTCCAATAGTAGTTAATGTATCTGAAAATAATAATATTCCCTGTCAGTAGAGTATATCGCTGTCTACTGATAATAATATATGTCAGTAGAATATGTCGCTATTTCCTTAAATATTCCATGTCAGTATAGTATGTAGCTATCTACTGATAATATTCCATGTCAGTATAGTATATCGTTGTCTACTGATAATATTCCATGTCAGTAGAGAATGTCGTTGTCTCCTGATAATATAACATGTCAGTACAGTACATGATGCCGCTGTCTCCTGATAATATTCCATGTAAGTACAGTATGAAACTGTCTCCTGATAATATTCCATGTCAGTACAGTATGCCGCTGTCTCCTGATAATACTCCATGTCAGTACAGTATGTCGTTGTGTTCTGATCATAATCCATGTCAGTACAGTATGTCGTTGTGTCCGGAAAATATTCTCTGTCAGTAGAGTTTGTTGTTGTCTCCTGATCATATTCCATGTCAGTACAGTATGTCGTCTCCAGATAATTCTCTCTCTCTCTCTCTCTCTCTCTCTCTCTCTCTCTCTCTCTCTCTCTCTAGGGACTCGGCGTGAAAATAAACATTAGATGAAGTAGCAGCCGTGCATTTAAAATCTATAATAGAGTTTGAAAAGAGTCGATAATGTTACTACTTGTTCCTTTTATTAACACTAATTAATTACAATCATCCTTTGTGTTCCTACAGGTAAGTCTACTGCGTACAAAGAAGCCTCCAAATCAATGCAAGGCAACGAAGTTATGGAGAAGAGAAAGGCCCTTTTATTCTCTCCGTATATCTATAAGCTTTCCGTATATCTAATTAATCAGTTTTTGATATAAGTTTCAAATACTGGTATACTGAACCAAATTCTTGTGACCCGAATTTGCACAAGTCTGTTCTGTCTAGTCGTCAAACTGCCACATGCACTGTTTCTATATTTGCAGCAAATATGATATGAAACCAACATTCGTGAAACTCGCTATGTAGCTAAAAGAAGTCATGATGTATAGTGGCATAACTCGCTTTAGAAAAGTTAATAGCAAGTGGAATTTATTATTATTATTATTATTATTATTATTATTATTATTAATCGGTCGATCATCCCTTGTATATATATATATATATATATATATATATATATATATATATATCGGAGCAAGAAATGTGTATATTTTCTGATACTGAATGTATTATTGTAATTTCTACCTATATTTATCTAATATTGAAATAGTAATAGAGGAATTGATAGTGGAATAAAAAATGGCCAAAATAATTTTTGCATAGCAAGTTAGAGAGTAATTTAATTTATTATCCCCTGTACTATGATGCCATTATATCTGCATGGTTTTGTATACGTACGCAAAGCAGGGCGTGCGTGCTTTAAAACATATTTCATGACTAAGAAAGCCCGTAAGGCAAGGTGTTGTAACATTTCCTTTTCTTTCACTATAACCGATTTAGCTTTTGATTACATCAGTTTATAGTATTCTTGGATAAATCCGTTAATGACTCACAAAGCATCTAACACAAAATAATTTAGTCAAATTATTGGTGTAGGTGTACTTGTAAAAATGGACTTTTTTTCTTCAGATTATTGTGTAAGTAATAGTTGTAGCAGTATCATTATACGTATAATAGACCCCATGTTCGCAAACACATCTCTTTGACTTTGCATTCATTTCCTATTAAAGACAGCAAAAAATAGAATAAAACACCAGTTGTAAAAAATTACCAATATCAAAAACATAAATTACTGTTTGGACAACTAAACACACATGAATTCAACATACGGAGTTTTCAGTCATAAGATTCAGAAGTGAGTCTCGCTCTGATGATAAGGGTAACAGCTGAAAGAAAACAGGTCGTAGCGACCATCATATATTTTCTGTGATATACATTTCAGTCGCGAGTACAAACATTCGGAGATCACAGGAACATTTCTTGCAAGACCGACTTAAAGTTACGTCCAAATGACTGATCTCATAAAGTACCTTAGCATTCATTCGAGCTAATGCCGCTGTTGCACATAAACTTTAAGAGCAGATTTGTTTATCCGTGCCATACAAATTGTCCAAATTGCAAGAATTAGATTTAGGAAAATTTTACATTAAGGTGCTACAATGTTAATAAATTAACCCCAAACATCTATCGCCTTCAGACTTAATTATCCTGTGCTGCAAGCGTGCCCAAAAGCTGATGACAATCCCCAGCAATTGTTTCACGTGTGCAGTATGGACGTATGATGTAAGATTCCCAGATAATGAACGTGTGAGGAATGCTATTCGCATTATTTCTGCAGTCATAAAAGAATAAAAGAACTTCTAACGAAATTTTAGGAAACTATGGTCTCAAAGCTGTGACAAAAATGTAACATGTATATATATATATATATATATATATATATATATATATATATATATATATATATATATATATATATATATATAAGAGAGAGAGAGACAGACAGACAGACAGACAGACGATATAAACAGGAAAAGGTATTTACAATAATATAAAAACCTATCCTGTGAAATGAATAAGATAATGAAGAAACTGTAGCATGCGAACTTTACGCAAACGGCAGTAACATTGGATGATAGCATGACCGAAGTGTTTAGGGCGTAGGTACACGGAAACCATGTGATAGGTTCCTGTAATCACAGCACTGGTTCGATTCCGGGCTGTGATGAGATATAATTGTCATACCTGTTTAATTAAAGTGAAGACTTTATGTACAATTAATTTCATATTATCATACATTTTTATATTCACTGCTTGATATCCATGCATAAGCACTTCTGTTCGTGTTTGCTATATTTGCGTCACGACTGTATATTAGGTATGTACTTTATTGCGAAAACGAAGTCCTAAAGGATTGTGCATGTAATGAATGTTATTTTCAGTCGTTAGCATGAGATCTTTCATTTAATCATGTTTCATCTTATTTTAGGAGGGGCGGGGATGAGCGCGTGGTTGGGGGAGGGGCGTTTAATGCGTTGGCGTATGAAAGCTCGATGATAGGTGCCGTGTTCGTACCAAACAGAGGTAACCTAAACTCTGGTGGCTGTTTGTTACTATTTATCCACGTACGCCTTCACCTGAGGGGCTAATACCGAGACAGGTTCCGGAACTCGATTCGTTATAATTTACCACGGAACATAGCAATAGGAATGTTCTAGCAGCGACCTGTGGGCAGGAGAAGACTAAATAGTGATGGAAATGGATTTTCTTAGATAAACGGACTCTAATTTCCCTCGTAGGAAGAAACGGAAAAAGCCCGATATTCTGATTTTCACATAATTGGCATATATAATAATGGCCTATTACAGCGGTAATAATAACTTACATTCCGGAGGCAAATATTGCATTAGGAAAGAAAACGTTTTTAATATAACCTATAGCATTTTTTAAATTTAATGCGCCAGAATAATTAAAATCTGTCCAAAATAGCTTCCTAGTCAGACTTTAAGATTTAAAAATAATAAAATCTCCCATGTCCTGTTATGAGCAGGTTGTGTCAGCATCATCAAGTTACCCATGAAACCATCGCACCGTAATATGCAAAATGATTGATAAAATTATGCCAATTTGCAATAATTAGTTCTAAGCTGTATACAACCATACAGGAATGATTGGTGATCGCAGTGGGGTAAAGATGCTCACAAGTTAGGTAATGATGCACACAGAGGGGTAAAGATGCTCCTAGTTATTTAATGATGCACACAGTATGGTAAAGATACTCATAGGTAATAATGCACACAGTGGGTTAATGATGCTCATAGTAAGGTGATGATGCCCACAATGGGGTAAAGATGCTCATAGTTATTTAATGATGCACGCAGTGGGATAAAGATGCTCATGGTTAGGTAATGATGCACACAGTGAGGTAATGATGCCCATAGTTAGGTAATGATGCCCACAGTGTGGTAAAGTTGCTTATAGTTAGGTAATGATGTACACAGTATGGTAAAGATACTCATAGGTAATAATGCACACAGTGGGTTGATGATACTCATAGTTAGGTAGTGATGCACGCAGTGGGATTAAGATGCTCATGGTTAGGTAATGATGCACATAGTAGGGTAAAGATACTCATAGTTAGGTAATGATGCACACAGTGGATCAAGATGCTCATGGTTAGGTAATGCTGCACAGAGTGGGGTAAAGATACTCATAGTTAGGTAATGCTGCACAGAGTGGGGTAATGATGCTCATAGTTAGGTAATGATGCTCATAGTTAGGTAATGATGTACGCAGTGGGATAAAGATGCTCATAGGTAATGATGCACATAGTGGGATAATGATGCTGATAGTTAGGTAATGATGTACACAGTGAGATAAAGATGCTAATAGTTAGGTAATGATGCACACAGTATGGTAAAGATGCTCAAAGGTAATGATGCACACAGTATGGTAAAGATGCTCAAAGGTAATGATGCACACAGTGGGGTAATGACGCTCGTAGTTAGGTAATGATGCACACAGTATGGTAAAGATGCTCATATGTAATGATGCACACAGTGGGGTAATGGTGCTCATAGTTAGGTAACGATGAACACCGTGGGATAAAGATACTCATAGGTAATAATGCACACAGTGGTGTAATAATGCTCATAGTTAGGTAATGATGCACACAGTGGGGTAAAGTTGCTTATAGTTAGGTAATGATGCACATAGTATGGTAAAGATACTCAGGTAATGATGCACACAGTGGATTAATAATATTCATAGTTAGGTAGTGATGCACACAGTGGGATTAAGATGCTCACGGTTAGGTAATGATGCACACAGAGGGGTAATGCTTTCAGCCTATTATAGCGATATCTTACGTCTGCATACGGAATTCATAATGACTTTGATAGAACTCCCCTTGAAATTTAGACACGGTATCTTTTTTAAACATCAGAAAAACAGATGCATAGTGGAACCACTTAATAATCATAAAGTAAACCTTTTTTAGTTGTGTACTCATTGTTTGTTCCCATTCTTTATGCATCTGTCAATTTGAAGTCGATAATAACATTATTACTACTACAACTAGTAATAAGAATAGTAAGAGAAATAGCAGCAGCAAAACAGGAACAACAATAACGGCAATAATAATATTTTGCATTAAAATCAAATCGTTTAGATCGATAGACAGATATGAGTATGAATCTGATCATGACAATGGGCCTTTCCGCAAGTTGCTCAAGGCCCTACCGCACTCATACTACATATTAAAATCGTTTACAGTGTATCAAAATAAACAGTACATACTTGTTATCTAAGAAAAAGAAAGCCAACTTCAAATTTGAACAAAATCAAGTTAGTAGTTGCTGAGATTGGGGATATCTAGAAGACATGTTTACCACGGTGCAAATAGACCTCTCTTCTCAATAGACTAAGTGTTACTTGTGTATTACATAGTTCAACCGATGCTGAAAGAAGGGATATAATTTTGCAACACTCGAAAAACAGAAGACAACGGATATATCAGTCTATTATTTCTTGGTTGTGGTGCTATCGTGTTGTACGGACCTTCATATTTATTATTTTCTATTCTGGTTGTCTTGTTATCATCTTGCATATAACTCATTTTCATCATTTTTCTGGTAGTCGTGTTATCATGGTGTATATTTATATTTATTTTGTTATTCTGTTAGTCGTGTTATCGTGTTGTACGTACGTTCATATTTATTATTTTCAATTTTGGTAGTCGTGATATCGCGTTCTATGTAACTTCATATTCTTCATTTTTCTAGGTAGTTGTGTTATCATGTCGTACATGCCGTCATGTTCGTCGCTTTGTTAGGTAGAGGTACTATCACATTGCTCGTGGCGTCATATTCGCCATTCTGATAGTCGTGTTTATGGTGTCGTACATTCCGTCATGTTCATCATTTTCCTGGATGGCTGATGCCTACGAAATAACGTCATTGTCTTATCTAAAGTTGCCCGTTTATATGAAATCAAGTAAGCACAAGATGATTACATTCAATTTTGAAACTCATTCATGAAATCAAGTAAGTACAAGATGACTACATTCAATTTTGAAACTCGTTCGTGAAATCAAGTACAAGATGATTGCATTCAATTTTGAAACTCATTCATGAAGTCGTTTAATTACAAGATGATCACTTTCAATTTTGAGACTCATTCACGAAATCGACAGCTGACTTTCATTCATGAAACTGACACCTGTCTTTAGTGCTAATTTTAGAAATTCATTCATGAAATTGACAGCTGACTTCAGTGCCAAGCTGGCAAACGTTTTATTGATCTTTTTATCCACAGATGTCAATAAATAGTATGACAAGATAGGATAAAGTGACCCAAGGTCATTAACCAGCTAAGTAGTTCATATCTAAATTTAGGAAAGAATCGTTATTTATTTTGAGATACGTTTCACTGCAGTGCAAGCGATGTGGCGAAAGTGTGCACATAAAGCCTGCGAGTGATATGGTTAAAGCATATGTTTTAATTGACCCGGAAACGAAACACCAAACCAGGCAGCTTTTGATAAACTGTTGAACTTGATTATGCTGGACATGTGCTGTGAAGTACTGGTGTACCATACTGTCTTTTATTGCCTATGAATTGTACTGTGATTGGGACCTTACTCTGAGTTAGGTTTGGAATCTAAATTAATCTATGTACAGGGAATTTGGAACGTACATAATTACATGTTCCTCACTAAGCATATGCTCGTTCGTATTTAGAATTCATCACAATTATGTTTATGTTCACTTCTGGTAGAAGAACTGACCTCACAGGAACTGATTGGACTGCATGCACTCAAACAGCCAGATATGTTATATTACTATTGAATTAGCTGCCTCCTAGTGATATCTTTACAATTACTACTTTCACACCCATCCTTCTTGTATAATGTTATGTACCAACTGTTGTGCAAAATGATTAAACATTCCCCCATCCCGACCATCGTAAATCTCATGTTCACGTCATCAACTTGTAGTATAGTGATCCACAAGATTATCTCTTGTCGGATTTGGCCTGGTATTAAGAATAAGGCGGAGGAGTTGGAGTACCTCAAATGCATCAGATCCCCATCAGGCCCAAATCACCATGCCAATGTTATAAAGAGTAGTTCATTCTACCAGATTGGGATATAGTACCTAACAAGATACCACTTAAGTCTTCGCCAGAGAGATCAACCCTAATGTCCAAAGACGTAGAAAGTGTCATGTATTAGAAATTATTTTATCTGCTTCGAGAAGATATGTCAAATTAATTTTTGGGGACTTTAAAATATCAGTCTACAAATACATCTTAATGAACACAGCTCAATTTCTGACAGTTGTCAAACTCCTCATCTGTCATGAAAATTGTCAGATTTTCTGAATAAAGTTGGAGTATGTGTAGCATATGTGCCAGGACCTCCAGATGCAATATACTCTGCCAGGAATTTCAAATGCAATATACTCTTCTATGACCTCAGTTACAATGTACTCTGCTGGGACCTCCAGATGCAATGTACCCTGCGGACCTCCAGATGCAATGTACTCTGCTTGGACCTACAGATGCAATGTACTCTGATAGGACCCCCATATGCGATGTACTCTGATGTGACCTCCAGATGCAATATACTCTGATGCGTCCTACATATGTAATGTACTCTGATGGGACCTCCAGATGTAATGTGCTCTGCTAGGACCTCCATATGCATTGTATTCTGATGGGATTCCCAGAAGCCCTGTCTCGAAAAAAGGAACGTATTGGAATTCTTAAATGAACTCCCAGAACCCCTCTCTGGAAACAAATGAATTTCCAGAAGCCCTGTCTGGAAACAAGGCAAGTATTGACAATTTGAAACGCCCAGAGTCAATTCTCAGAAGCACTGTCTGGAAACAATGCTCGTTTTTGCAATTTGGAATGCCAACATTAATCTACCAGAGAACGATTTAAGATATTTAATTTAATCTCGTAAGGCTTTTCTGATCCAGAACTACTTAATTGACTCCTTATAGTACAAGGTTTTGTTCTGATAGTGACTTCAAATCCAGAACTACTTGATAGACTCCTTATAGTACAAGGTTTTGTTCTGATAGGGACTTCAAATCCAGAACTACTTGATAGACTCCTTATAGTACAAAGTTTTGTTCTGATAGGGACTTCATATCCAGAACTGCTTGATAGACTTCTTATAGTACAAGGTTTTATTCTGATAGCAACTTCAAATCCAGAACTACTTGATAGACTCTTTATAGTACAAGGTTTTGTTCTGATAGGGACTTCAAATCCAGAACTACTTGATAGACTCCTTATAGTACAAGGTTTTATTCTGATAGCAACTTCAAATCCAGAACTACTTGATAGACTCCTTATAGTACAAGGTTTTGTTCTGATAGTGACTTCAAATCCAGAACTACTTGATAGACTCCTTATAGTACAAGGTTTTGTTCTGATAGGGACTTCAAATCCAGAACTACTTGATAGACTCCTTATAGTACAAGGTTTTGTTCTGATAGGGACTTCATATCCAGAACTACTTGATAGACTCCTTATAGTACAAGGTTTTATTCTGATAGCAACTTCAAATCCAGAACTACTTGATAGACTCCTTATAGTACAAGGTTTTGTTCTGATAGGGACTTCAAATCCAGAACTACTTCATAGACTTCTTATAGTACAAGGTTTTGTTCTGATAGCGACTTCAAATCCAGAACTACTTGATAGACTCCTTATAGTACAAGGTTTTGTTCTGATAGGGACTTCAACTCAAGAACTGTTTGATAACTTTACAGTACAACAGGTTATCGCAAAGTAAACTTTGTTCAATACTAATTTGAACTGCAATCCATATATATATATATATATATATATATATATATATATATATATATATATATATATATATATAGAATAGAAACTAAGTCTAATGACGAAGAAACAAGAGATAATTAAAATATTTTAATATATTTACAGTTGAAATAAGTAATTATTCTGCTTTAGCAACAGTACAACCGACCATAAACTCTCTCTCTCTCTCTCTCTCTCTCTCTCTCTCTCTCTCTCTCATCCTTTGGTCGGTTTGTAGAACCATTCAATACTATTCTCTAATGTTGGCAAATACGTTTTCCCTACAGTATGGGGATTTTTTTGTACCTGTGCAGTGCTTTACAGAAATAAATTCATTAAACCCATTGCTTTAGACCAAACTTTGAGACGTCAGACTCATTTTATATTTTACCAATAGTTCTACCCTTCTTTATTACTACGTTTTGTTCTCGAAGTCATCTCGTGGAAATTTTGTTGATTTTCAATTACGATATTTTTATTTGAAGATGTTGCTGTACAGCAACGATCAGTATCCAGATGATTAATTTGTTTATTCGACTTGAACTAGATAGAAAATAGACTATTTTTGATTTACAAATGTTGATAATATGGACAACACCCACGCGCAGTAATTTGGAACCTTATATCCCCTGACGGTAAATGATAGATTATTTTCCTTAATAGCATCCAGGCATCATCTCTGATGATAGTCGTTATGATCACACAATACCATATCTGATGGGAGTGATTATAGCTCGAATGTCTTTCTATTCTACAAATCCAGTATTGACCGTATTCGTGTCTAGAAGTAGACTTTTGACCTGAAACTCAAAACATCAATATAAAATGGTCCTAAACCAGATGAGCGCTCGAAAGGAGAAATTGGTTTTAATTGTATTGAATCAAGATGGATTTATACTTCTCCTGTTGTATTTTAATGTTCTTACCTAGATAATGCCACCCATGTGTTATATTCACTGTTTGCAACCAATTTCCAAACAACTGATTAGTAACAGCACTTAGATTTATTAATTAATTACAATATTAATAATAAAATACGTAAACAAAAATAAATGAAAAACCAATGCCAAAAGAATGTAACAATTTTTATTCTTGTGAAAAATTAGTGGTTGTCGAAGTAGAAGCAGAAAATAAACTTGGAGATGTATTTGATCTTTTAGAACATTTATCATGTAGTTTCAGAAAAAAATCAATGCGACAGTCAATGTCCTTTTTTATTCTTCATTATTACGGTTGTGACACGTAACTAAAGACTCAAAAACAGTCATTAATTCTAGTGTCTATCTGGAAGTTTGCTGACACCGTGACGTGAGAATAATTCTTTATGTATGTTAGAGTTAAGTTTCTTAAAATGCTGTGGAGTGCTGACGAATTCACTGCCCACGTTCGGAACAATGATATAGCAAAAGGATATGGTGTACAAATTCCATTAACATATTTAATTGATCCTTTTTCGGAAGAGATGGAGCAATTAACATCCTATATTTGTCGAAAATGGGGACAATCAATACTCATCATTTGAACACCAATGAACGAGGGAATATATAAATGCTCCAGAACAAAGAGCAGAAAGAATCCAGATGGGGGTTGCAAAAATATCTATAAATGGATATTTGCTTCTAATAAAGGAACAATACATGCGTGTGAACGTGTCATTTGTTCCGCGGAATTTATTTTTTAATACAAGATTAAAGTCGGCAACGTCTATAAAGCTGCTTTATATTTTTAAAAATTAAAGCTATTAGGTGATCAATATTTGTGTCTACCTTGATAATTCCGATAGGCAAAAATTGTATGGTCATAAATATTGACAAATGACGCGACATTTACAAAATGCTCAATTAATAATTAACTGATTTTTCTATTGCGCACAAAGTGTACTCACTTCAAAGAGCGGACGAAAGAACAGCATAAATGGTTTAAATCTACCACATTTGCGTGCATTCAGTGGATAGAAATATAACTAATCAAACAGAAATTATAATCCGTCATATTTTGAATCTTCAATCCTCAATTGTAAATATGAAACATTATTTTTTTCTAATGAAAATATTTACATATTTATATCATTTTAACACCGCCGACTCATAAAATCGAAGATACACCGTTAGTTAAATTCGAATTAAGTTAGCTATATGACAGTGCGACCAAACGCACTGCCCATTTCTCATGGAATATCAAAGTCACTCCTTGGGGGAAGATAAATAATTAAAATTTATTGATAGGGTGTATATACTCTATCATAGGTTAGGATTTGAAAACAAAACAAAATCTGGAACTTGAAGGAGTAAAATAAATAAATATTTTCAAGAAGAGTTTAAAATGGCAGCCTAATTATAAGTATTGCAAAACTTATGATAAAAATATATGGCAAGGATACATTTTGGAAAGAATTTTCTTGATCCTAGCGTAAATGTCAGTGTTCTTGTCTTCAGGTGGTAAGAAGGACTGAAATTTACTCGACTGACATAAATGAGTTTTATTGGCTAAATTTCTTCACTCAACGAGAATGAAAATTCACTTTCTTTACAAAGGACGAGGTCATTATTTCTTTACAAGGACGAGGCCATTATTTAAGTGTGTGATATACTCAAAAAGAGCACCACCGTCCACATCCTAGCGACTTAGGACGTCCTTGCGACAGGTTTACGATCCTTAGAAATTTATCTCTATGACATATTTCAGATGAAAAGTTATCGAACCAAATATTTATATTTTAAGAGTATACACTTTTCAATAGCGTTTGTCTGGTTGTGTCTGTGATGTACTAATGATAGCATGCATAAATCCATGAAGGAATATATATATATATATATATATATATATATATATATATATATATATATATATATATATACTATTCTCTATATATATATATATATATATATATATATATATATATAATACAGTCTGTAGTCAGTGGAAATTACTAATATGTATTACAGAAATGAAAACATAAATCTTCCACCATCCCATTATTATTATCATCATTATTATTATTATTATTATCATCAGCTATCTGGAATAATGCTTGCAAATGGTTAATGTGGAGATGATACAAGTATTGGAAACTTTACATGGATACTCAGACTACACACTACTTATTTTCTGATCCATTACTATGTACGTGTACAACTACCTTCAGAACTGGTAATAGAATTGATTCTGATCCATTACTATGTACGTGTACAACTACCTTCAGAACTGGTAATTCTATACATCAATTAATAATATTTAACTTGGGTCTAGCTGATCTCATTACCCTCATAGCTGAAACTAAAGAAAGCATTCATCAGAGAGAGAGAGAGAGAGAGAGAGAGAGAGAGAGAGAGAGAGAGAGAGAGAGAGAGAGAGAATTAAGGCTATTTATGCAAACTTCAAAACATGCGTGAAAACGCCAAATGTTTTAACAGAAATTGATTACCCGACTGTTGTATGGCAAAGTTGTGCTTCATCGCCTTTTTTATTTTCTTCATTTCTAAATTATTGAAAGAAACATATCTGAGCAGAATTTGCTATGTTATCTCTATTGGTGTACGCAGATGACTTGGATGCCTTTGCCGAAGCTGGTATTCAACTTCAAGAGTTCTAAATCAACCAGAAAAATACTACAGCATATGGAAACTTAAGATAAACATGGAAAACCTAATACTGTAGTTTCTCAAAAAGGAGATATTTGAGAGGATATGAAAGTTGGTCTTTCGGTGGTTGCCTGATAGAGACGGTATCTTATTCTAAATATGTTGGTTGTATATTATCTTTAAACAACTCATTATATATATATGTTAAACAACTCATTATATATATATGTTAAACAACTCATTATATATATATGTTAAACAACTCATTATATATATATGTTAAACAACTCATTATATATATATGTTAAACAACTCATTATATATATATGTTAAACAACTCATTATATATATATGTTAAACA
>JAECUM010025579.1:0-25961 GCA_016617855.1 Megalonaias nervosa
CGATTACATACTGATTTTTCCGCTACCAAGTTCAAAGGTTGCTGAGCTGTACACATGAATACAATTACTTTGTGTTTGTATGCTTCTTTTGAATCTAACAAAAATTCAGTTAGTTTGTTTCTTGTAGTGTTCTTTTTATTATTCAGTTTTAGCTATAGAAACAAAATGGGTATATAAGCTTGCTGAGCTATAATGCATGACGTTAGGAGAAAACTCATAATTTCCCAAACAAATGCGGTAACCTATACACATACAATACAGTATGGAGTAAGAACAGTGTTGGGTGCAATATACGGTGTAGACTAGATTAAGGGTATAGAACTGCAGCACAATGCAGCATAACACAATATTCATACAGAAAATTGTGAAAGGACAGAGGTAATGACCTTAAAATTTCTATTTAGATTAACGTTCGTCAGAGAAAGTTATAGCTGTAGGTGAGGATGAAGTCGTGATGACGATGTACTCACGACAGTTGTCGGGATCTAAACTAAGTCTATTGGAAAGTGTAAGTCATAGTGATTTTATATTTAATGGTTATTTTCGTATGACCATATTTAGAAGATTTACCAAATGAACTCACACTGTAATACATCAACACAATAATTTCACCTAACTTTAATGAAGCTTGGCCTTAGAGGATTGCCACAGTGGTGGAAGAATAGTACTATAGACAGAAAAGAATTAAATTATCGGTTAATTGTTTTTAAAAACGTATCAACGAGTATTAATCATCGTTTAAGTTTTATTAAATCATTGCTTAGTGTGACACAGTTGAGTGGTGAATCCAGAAATATCGTTTTGAATCGGGGTATGTGCCGGTAACAAGTAGACGAGTGGTCCGTGGGACGGAATGTCCTGCTTTTTAAGCGTCTCCAGGACATAATTTTAGCCATCTTTCTGTAATGAATCTTACATTAAGAAACGTTCAGGTTGTCTCACGCCCATTTATTTTTTTGGGAAGGGGGAGATAGGTAGGACACTGAGACCGCCCACTCCCTCTAAAATTACTACCTTGTCGTTTGGAATGGGCGTTAAATATCTTGTACTGAAGACATTGTCGCCTGATTCTCATGTTTCTTTTTTTATCTTTTGTACAGATGTGCATTTGGTGTATAGGTGTCACGCTGGAGCATGGTCAGCACTTCCTGAAATTGTCACTTCACGACGAAAGGCTGGCATCATAAAGCAAAACACGACTGTGTTGTCCGTATTTCCAACACCAAAACAGCACTGTGTTGTTTGTGTTTCCAACACCATCAACGAGCACATTTTAACTGTTAAAGTGGATGAATGCTATCCTCTTAAATGAAGCATATGTTTAGCATATACTAGTCCTGTCTTAACATCCCTGTACCGATATATTGGCCATCAGTAGCTTTCAGGTTTTCAAATCTGCCTGCAGGAAGCCAGTTACAGACAATATCGTACTTAGATCCTCACATTGTTTGTATAAAACAACCTAAATCCGTACTTAGGTCCTCACACTGTTTGTATAAAACAACCTAAATCCGTACATAGATCCTCACATTGTTTGTATAAAACAACCTAAATCCGTACTTAGATCCTCACATTGTTTGTATAAAACAACCTAATCCGTACATAGATCCTCACATTGTTTGTATAAAACAACCTAAATCCGTACTTAGATCCTCACCTTGATTGAATTTAACAGACTAAATCTCACTTTGAATAATTACCTGTTGTCTGATAGCATTATAATAAATGTTGTATAATAAATTTTTGAGGAACAATGGCTGAGGAAATACAGTACACTTTCGAGGAAATATAATCCAGGTTTGGATAAAAAAAACATATATTCCAGATCCGAAGGACACTATTTCGACGGAAACGGTATTATATATTTTTTGTTAACTTTTGGGCTTTTGGGTTCTATATATGTTAGTATATAACTTGATGAAGACACGGTCGCGAGCATTTATTTCCGTAGAAGTATGCATTTTTAAATAAGCATAACGGAAATTAATTCAACTTGTACATATATAGAAAAAATGAGTTACCTTTTATCCTTGATTCTTGTTTTATCAATGAAAAGATTTATAAATGGCAGAGAAGTATCCATTTGCTCTGCATCCAGTCACATTAGAGGCTTTAGGATTTATACGGTTACTTGTTATCTCTGAAATGATAATCGAGATATATTTACTAGGCCGAAGGTAGTTATCTACATAAATCCATCAATATATTTATATATTATTATCTATATTCCGATGATTCAACTTAGAATAAAATTCCGATATAGCCCCATACTGCATCTTTGCATCTGTATAATCATACTATTATTTATTGCTGATAACATTAGACACAAATAAAGTACTTAAAAAAAATGATGTAATTCAGCAACCTTTGCTGAAGAGGAATTCAAATAAATTAGTGAAACCATAGACGATAACTCATTGCAAAGGAATGCAAGAAAGAACACTATATTTCATAATGAGTGCATATATATAATCACAATGGCAAGTAATGTGTTGTATTTAGTTATCATCTTGCAAGCTTAAATTAAAATTATATGAAATATAGCTAATGTTTCTCATTGATAGTTAGGCAGCGTACACATTAGTCTCATCCTAAGCAGAGAAACAACCTATCCGAACAGGGGGGACAAGTCCTTATATTATCGTATTATCAATTTATCACCAGCACAAATGATAAGGCAGATTGAATATATATAATATATCAAATGCGTATCGTCATCACAACGATGTAATTCATTTAGAAAGCATTATGTAGTCCTGCATCGGTTACTCATTTATAGGTAAGCAACTTTGAAGATATGCAGCAGATGGAATGATCAAATGCCTTACTAGAGCTGATAATTCATCGCGTCATCACAGAGAAGGCTTAATCACCGAACACAAGCTGTTACTATAATTCATTATTGGATTTAATCAAAGGAAATCCCACACTTGATATAACGTTACCGATCCCAATCAAATGCTGTGATAATGCAGACCCAAAGATGCT
Organism: Megalonaias nervosa; assembly: GCA_016617855.1. Classification (NCBI taxonomy): domain Eukaryota; kingdom Metazoa; phylum Mollusca; class Bivalvia; order Unionida; family Unionidae; genus Megalonaias; species Megalonaias nervosa. The sequence continues at coordinate 2,989 of JAECUM010025579.1, forward strand.
GTGTGAGACTAGTTTTTAATCATTGCCAAACCTGAGATGGAATGACTACACATTTGTTACTTTGCGTTCCTAATACAGGTAACGATTCAACGTTATAATAATGTACATCAATCATCAAACATTTCCAACAAAAATGAGATCAATTAAATGTTAAATACAAATTAGTAGCTGGTCAAGGAACCAAATCTTTTCCCAGTACCCTTGACCTAGAAAACCATGACTTAGTATGCGTTTCTAAGATGAGTTTAGGATCGTTTGATCACTTTGTAAGAAGATCGGTTGCTAGAATGCCTGACTAATCGGTGTTACATTGGAACGCTTTACATGAAGGTGTTACATTGGAACGCCTTACATGAAGGTGTTACACTGGCATGCTTGCAATATAAGGTAAGTCTCTTTTATTGCGATTAGACTCGCTGGCCCTATACCTAAACTATTTTTATGATATTGTTATTCTTATGAACGATGTGATAATCATTCCAAATGAGGATAATGAGTAACGTTAATAAAAGAGATTTGAGAAGTGTGGTATAAGTCAAATATTAAACTGAGAAGACAGTTCCTCGGGGACTGATGAAAGGTAAAACAACTAATGGAATTATTTTAATTAAAGCCGACAGTATTGGACTTAGATTTAGTAAGTAAGTAAGAAGGCCACAAAGAGAGTATATTGAGGTAACAACCACACTGTAGGTATTTACTCAGTTTAAAAGCATTATAATCTTACCGTTTTTGTTAAGATTAATTAGAAGCAGGTGCACGTATGGTATATCAAAGATGAGAGATAATTAATTTGCTGAATATCTGAAAGAACGTCAACTAATGCTTTGGATTATACAATTTAGCCCAAGGGATATTTATAAGAGCAATCGATAAATCTTATACACTTATGCCATTACGGTATGTACGACGTTGACAAAAGTATACAATAATGCAAAATGAAGATCCATAATGAGAACCTTTCAAGCATGCACGAATCATTACTATTTAACAAGATGCCGTTGAGTTAGTCTTGTTCCGTGCTTCGTATGCTCCCTGTGTTGACTTCGTATACTGGAGCGCAACGCAGGGAGCATACGAAGTAGGGAACCAGACCACCGTTGAGTATGACTAATAGAAAGTAAAATAAAAAAATATTGTCTAGGCCATTTTTCAGAACACTTGACCACACATTTGGATTGTTTAAGTGAATAAATGCAGCGTATTAGTGATTTTTTTTTCAAAGGTGTTATCTACTTTAACGGAAAATGGGAATCTTATGATGTGGATTGTATAGGGCTGGACCGGTGTCACGGAAATATACCATCACATATTTTTAACAGAACTGGAATAATTACTTATTTAGAACACATGGCAAATGTTCTCTAAGAAAAAGAGCCCCATATCAAGGAGAATGTTTATTCAGTATTCTGTGAAGTAAACTGTGTGGTTGACGGTAGTCTGATTTGATATCCCAATCATATGATCAACATTGCTATGTTAAAGTAATCTATCCTTTCGTAGCATGTCAGCTCATGATCCTAACAAAGATGCCACATACCCTTGCTTGTAATTATTTTTGCTACCTTCTTTATTACTAGCACCTATTCGAGAGACTGACAAATACATCTTGGTCAGCTCTGATTTGGTGAACTGAGTAAACTATTAACCAGGGAATAGAATTATTCTACAATTGAGAAAGAATGCCTTGCGATAGTATGGGCGATATAATCTCTTCACTACTAATTATGCGGTGCTCCATCCAGTGTCGAAACTGACCATAACCCGCTAAGCCAAAACAAAGGAAAAAAACCCAACGGCTTCTGAGATTGTCCCTGTGTCTGCAACCATACGAGTTCAGGATCAAACACCGTCATGGAGCAAAGAATGCAAATGCTGATGGATTGTCACGTGCTTTAGTCTAAAACTATGTGTTTTAGTGTTCATTTTTGTTTGAGTTATCCGAATTAAGACCCAGGTGGTGATGTGTAATATATCTTGTGTACTAATTAAGTACTTTCGTAATGCAGATCAGTTTGATTTTAAGTGAATCCAAAATGTTTGTTTTAAATGTAGTGCTAAATGTTGTATTCGGAATATGGAAATATTTAGCGAGTCATTGAATGCTTGCACTGTATATTATTCTATAGAACTCTAATTGCCAGGGCGATGCTAGAACTTTTAAATTTGATGAAGTAAAGTTATTGCATAGAACTGTATACAGCCAAAATAGAGACTCTTCAATTTTGCTTATCCATCCTTTATAATTTTGTTCAAAAACTAAAGTACTCTCTTAAGGGGGAAGGTGTTGCCATCATATTAATGCTTTACATTTCCCTCCAATTTATTGTATAAATATTGATTATCATTAAGGCAAGAGACATTGGTGTATATGGTAGTTTCAGTTTAAAGGATTTTAAGCGGTCAGATATGGTAATGTTAGAAACAAACTTTACATAGTTCACACATCTGACACTGATAAAGATTCTGACCCATAGGACTTGGAGTCTGTATTTGTTTTCACTGTAAAAGGAAGAATTTATAATGTTAATGAACCCTGACTTTGTCTCCATTCTGTAGTTTTGTTAAACTATTGCCCTGGTGTAAAACTACCAATCTGTTCTGTGCAAAGGGCAGTCATCTTAATCCCTAGCTTGGGTGTACATTAAAAAGTGGCTGGGAATCTACTTTGTGTTGGATGTTATTGTTTGCAACTTTTGTACCCAGTAACAAGTATGTTATATTTAAAATAATAAAAACATAGAAAACCTAGCACATCTTCAAAATAGAGCATTTGGACTAATATCAATCCAAAAGGAAAGCAGGGAAAATTTAGCTGGTAAGCTAAAAATATTACCTATTACAGACCGAATCCGGTTGAGAAAAGCCAAATTAATGTACAGGATATCCAATAATAGTGCTCCTGAATATTTACAATCACTATTCCAGTATAGGCTACCTGGTAATACCCCCCACCTGCGATCAATGTCTACCAAACAGTATAAAATTCCCAAACAAAATAAGGAATTATTCATAAAAAGTTTCCAATACTCTGGAACTTTGCTCTGGAATAGTATTCCAGCTGAAATTAGAAATGCCCTCTCTATATTTTTCTTCTAAATCCAATATATCCAGTGGCTTCAGAGATTCAGTTAAAATGAGAATGAAAATAACTGCATTTATATTGATAAATGCCTTTGGGCATCATGAAATTTACTACTCATCTGTTTTTTCACTAATTGCATATTTAATGTATATTGACTATGTGACTTCAACATGTATGGGGGAGTATCCATCTGGTGAAAGGAAAGAAAGTAAATATAATGTCTCTACACATGTACATGCTAATGTGTATACGTATGCATGTTTGTGTATATGTGTGCATTTGTATCTAAATAAATTTCTTTGTATGAGGGCCTCAAAGTAGATTAGTTTTTCAGCTAATTGTGTTACCCTCTTTAAATAAAATCATTATACATATATCTCTGTGTGTGTGTGTGTGTGTGTGTGTGTGTGTCCGAACTGGATAAATTAATTCAAAACTGATGTCATTATCTGAATCATTATGTGCATTTTCTATATAAGATATGTAATTCACAAAAATGACATATTAATGACATACGTGTCTGCAAAAGGTTGTATTTGCAAAAAGACGTCAACAATCCATCACACCCTCACTTTATAACTGCACACATAATGCAGTTTTGCTAAATAGGAACCCTTTGAAACATTCATGCTCAAAGTGACTTTAGTTGGTACAAATAATTACATGTACATGCTGAAGACTAGAAGATTAAACAGCTGGAGGACACAGAGTTAGGCAACATTACATAATTTAACTCGTTACGATTAGTATATAATTTGTTGCAATCCTTGTTACATGAGTTGTAAATCAAGCTTGCGAAAACATAATACACAGAATTCTGGGTTTTTTTAAAAAATTATTCTTAACTTGAATCATCAAAAAATGCGCCCGCAATTGTCCGTGCAAGAACTAAGGAACATGAAGTTGAAAGTTAACATAATAACATTCGATGTTTGTAGTACAAGTCACACAGCTCATGTACGCGCTCTACGCAACATTTTGCAGCTTCAGGTGTCATTTTGGAGAATTTGATTACACATACCTTTAAGTGGCGTTTATTCACCTTATTTCGCGCCTTGTCTATCAAAAATCCATTGAAGATTATTGTATAAATTCCTCGAAAATGCTTAACGACAAATTCAATGATAACTTACATTTTTAGGTAAAGAGAAGCAAGCGGGTTGATCTCGTTTAAATCGGTTTTGTCGCGCTATGATGTAAAAGGGAACGCGCTTGCGGTTGGGAAAAAGTTGCACTACAAACGTAACAGAGACGCGTAAATGTCGTCATTGATAAACAAAGCCTGGGAAAACACCGACAAGACAAAAAATCGGCACACAAGTCCAATAAATTGGAGGAAATTATGCAACTTCGTATATATCTTCTGTGTGGCATGTCATGTCTTTTATTTCAATTCTTACATAATAAGTATTTGTGGCATACAAATATGTGCCTTCCTGTATGTAAAAGACTAGAAACACGGCTGTCGATTCAAATTTATTTTAGTTAAATTTTACATCATGCTAAATTATCATTTTGAAGAAATGTCATATGTACAAGCTAAGAATAAAACTTATTGTTTGTTACTCCTATATCCCATTCATAGCTGAACATCCATAAAGGAGATGAATGAAGATGCGCGCGACTTCTTGTTCACGCGATCGGACCTTGATTCCCCCTGCACTAGTAATAGTTCAATCCAATATCGACCTTTTTGACCCAGTGTAATGCCCAACTGCTTTTGTAAAAGTCCATAGCGATCGGTAAGTTTCGTATGGAAATTTCATGACTATGTGTAGGTCACTCAAAAATCACGATTGAATAAACTTTGTTATAACTATATTACTATTATATTTTCAAAATAAAACTATTTTTTAAATTTATATCAGTAAATGCGCTTACATGACCAGTGTGACTTGTACTATAACTGTTGATAGAACTAATGAAAATGTTGTCAATGGATGTTGCTATAACAGCAACAGCTATTACTAATACTAATACTACAGGTTCTATCATCACCAGCACACTTGGTGCATTTATTGCAGTCGTACCCAACCACCGTTAGCACATAAAGTAATGATCTTTATCACATAGTCGGTACACTTCTCCTACAGTGTGTGCAGTTTCATATTTTTGATATTATACGTGTGAACATATCACTTTATGTGATTCTGATTGGTCCAAATAAGCCCATAAAATTATTGTGCACGATCCTCTTTACTGATTGGCTGGGATCGTGGGGAAACGTTTTTAACCCCGTCTTCTGGAATGTTTTGTTTTGACTGAACATTTTTTGGCGGCCATTTTTTTAACTCGACTCGCGAAAGGAAATTGAGGAAAAATTATCTCGGCTGTCTGAATATGGATATATTACCCCCACAGGGTTTGTTATGTCATGTTTAACAATATCATCATAAGAAAAATGGCGTAAAACTACAACACAAGAACAACAATAAGAAGTAAAACTAAGGGTATTGCTTATTTGATAGCGGGTGGAGGGGGGGGGGCGGTATATTTGTAACATAGATATAGAATCCACCGTATATACAAGGGTGGTTTAAATGTTAACTTAAAGAAGTAACTAAACTCACCTCTGTTCATAAATGGGTCTCCTAACTGACAGAACTTTATCCAACCACAGCATCTTTACGTAGTATATATGAGATGTAAATGCGACACGAAAATAAATTTGTTGACGTCTTCTGTACAGTCTATTGTTCCAAATCAAATGTTGCAAATATCCGGTCACAAATGCATTGCAGTAAATGTGGGAATTTTTGCATCCAGTAATCCTATTTCACATGAAAATCGCAACAATGTAACGTTTAGTTCTGAAAGTGACATTTTAGGGTAAACATGTACTCTACTGTAGGCCTACTGTACTGTGTACTGTATCAAACAATGTGGCAGCATCACATCGCATTGATCATTCTGTTTTGAAAAATTATTTTGTCGTTATAAAATGTTTTGTTTATTTGGATGGAAGCTTTTTCTCTGATTTATAGTTTGTAAAACAGTACAATCTACTTTTACCAGTTCAGCTTTGTTTGGGACTATATTTTATGCACAACAAATGAAAGGTGCACCGTCTGTCAGAATGAACGAAATTATTCGTTTTTCTTTCTATCTAAATTATTTCCACCGAAATAAAAACTATGTGATAAAAAGAATCTCAAATGGGTAATGATTTAATATTAAATTTATGAAACTCGTTGAATAATGTCCGCTTTTGCTCGCCAAGTCTCGCAAAAACTGGACATTATTCAACTCGTTTCATAAATTCAATATTAAATCATTACCCATTTGAGATCCTCTATATATTTACCGCCTTGCCACCTCTGTTGTAGAGCTTCTTGCTGCTATAACATTTCAAGCCGTTATTTTATTTTATTTTATTTTTTACACAACACTTACAAATGCCTTCTTCAAACAGAAAAGTTTCCAGATTATTTGTGGCCAACTTATTAAGACGTATATTAAAATAATATAAATGACTCTTCCGCCCTAGGTTTCTGTGATATCAGACACGATGAATGACAAGGACACACCCTTTTCTAAACGAAATGCTTCGTATCCTCCTTTTCGGATTTCATTTATTGCTTGTACTTATCTCAGAATATGATTGCTTTAGCAGGGCTGATGTAAATACAAGGTTTTACATATGCAGCAAACATATTTCAGATTATCAATCAGTGACATTCCTTTCGTTATCAACACCGGCGGGATGTAGCTTTCTTTCCAAGGGCTGGTCTTGATAGAAAGCAACGTCTAGTCATTCCAGATAGTTGTGAAATTATTGGCAAAAAAGAACAAAAGGATACTCATGAAGTATCGCAAAACACGAGTCGAGTACAAACATGTCGATAAATTACAGATTGTAAACTGAAACTGTAAAGTCTTCTGGCATGCACAAAAAGTCTTGATCATGTTCTTGCCGCAAATTCTAATTTCCCCAAAAATATTTTTCCCATATCAGCTTAATAATCCTGAAATTATGACGTTATTAAATTAAAACCATATTAACTAGTCTCGCAAGAACACAGAAAAAGATGAGATAGGAGAGCAAGCCTTAAACAGGAATGTCAATATACGAATTATTACAAAGAGGCCAAGGTGAGTGTGAACGATAAGTGAATACGTTCGTATGCATATTTAATGTTTATTCGTTTTTTGCTATAGCCAATATGCAAGGACTTGATAACTATCGACTTTGAATTTGATATTTTCGCATTATAAGAGCAAGATCTGTTTCACATAAAGTGAATTGGAACAAAATAAGATACAACAGAATGTAATATCAAAGTAAGCCCGAGGAAGCCTGAGGCAATCCTGTTATTACCTCAGATTATACTGTAGAAAAATATAGCCTGGCTAGGCTCTTTAGAAATAGAAAAATATAGCCTGGCTAGGCTCTTTAAAAATGTCATGGAATTATATCGTACATATTTAAATGCCCTTGGTCAATACCTTACATGTCATGCTCGTGCAGAGATCAAACGAAATATAAAACAGATGGACAGTTATTATATGTCATGCTGATTAAAACAGGTATAGGGATTCTCAGTTTTTAATAAGCTTACCAATATTGCATGTTTTATTTATCTGTCTTTCTGACATTAGTTGCTTTAACTATTATGCAAAAATTTATTTTATTTTCTAGAAAACATTGAATCCGGATCTCCTCAAACCTCGTACTAGCATCCCAAGTCTGAAGGAAGAAAAGTTGAAGAAAGACATAACGTATTAGAAAAAGAGAAATTAATCGAGTACAAAGATATTTCTAACTCAAAATATCAAACGTCAGTATTCTTTACATATTGATCAAGAAAGTGATTATGTTGCATTTCTGCCAATTATTTATTATATGCTTAAATCAATCCAAGCGTACAAAAAAGAAAAAACAAATAATATGCCTGTTGAGTATTCAATACCTGTGTTAACTGCTCTATGACATTTACTGCGCATTTTCTTGTTATGATTTGGAGTATCATTTTAGCATGGCAGAGATTTAAGTGGCGTACTGAATGTAAGTGATGTTTAAGATTCAGTTAAAAATTCCAAGTGCTTGTGGTCATGAAGGTAACTGTGGTCACCAGTTTATATTGAGAGTCGTGGATTATTATTACTATCATTCAGATATACATTGGAATTACACATGGGACCTAGGTGTATAGCTTACGTGTATATTTTGTGTAGAAAAGTACACCAAATCAGGATTCCAATGAATATAAGTCACAAGTCACAACGAGTCAAAAAAAACATTTCAGCATCCAGAAAGAGCAAATGAAATGATTTTGGAAGAGGAATTAAGAAATGACATATCACTTGTAAAGGAACAACTGAAGAATATTGTCAAGAAGCAAGTTGTTGATTTAATTACTAAAGGACTAGTAAAGATAGCCGATCTAACGAATTTAGTGTCAAAGATCGTAAATGAGATCATGGGCAAGAAGGGAGAAGAAATGGAGAAGAGTAAGCAAAGAAAGGTTGTGTAGGAAGCTGTCAAAATTTAGTGAGGAAATGCGAGTCCTGAATAACATCAAGCATCGCCCGCAAGGGTGGTTGAGGGATCGCCGAAAGAAGGAAACTTGTTAAGTTAAAGTCTTGAAGATCATTGTGAAAGATAAATACATGGGCTGATAATGAGCTTTGCAATGTGAGGAAAGTTGCAAAATATACGATGTAAAAGACTAATCTCAACGAGCAATGTGCCAGGAAATATCAAGTGACGCATATGCTGGTAGATCTGAAGACTCAAGGTCAAAGGACATAAGAGATACTGCGCAGTAACCTTGGGCGAGTTGAACAGGCAAATCAATGCTGACTTTAAGCCGAATAATATTGCAACAATGTATATAATTTCAGACAGAGGTCTCAATAGATCCAGAGCTTTGGAGTTTAAATTTTGGTGAATGGAATAGAGAAATTTTATTACGAAAAACAAACGACAGAAAATTACAGGTGGAATTAAACTTTCAGAGGATGTGGCGAGTGATTATGCTGAAATTATTAACAAACTGAAGGAAAAGGTTTTGTTGAAAATGCCTGATACTAAACGGGACACGAATACGCCCTGTGCAATGGGGGCGGAAAGGCGGTTGGTTTGTCTGAATGAATGATGTAACGAAATTGTGCATACTAAAATACAAATCAAAATGTACATGAGTTTTGTTATCACATACAGCGTTAACAGAGGCTGTAAAGATTCAGTCTTAGCTATTTAAAAACACCGAGTTTGATGTGTGTGGGTGTGGGTGTGAGGTTGGAATCAGATGAGAATCAGGTCCGATTGAAAAAATCTCAGTCGGGTTTAACGCTTAATGGTAATCAATATAAAATGATGAGTATCTATAAGCGAAATATAGAGTTTGGATTGATGATGTTTAGTACTTCCTGACCACACTACAATATCATGTCTGAAGTTGGCAAATATAATCAATCTATTTTTGCCAATAAGGTTTTTACCTTGTATATACCTTGATGTACAAGCTGTATATGTATTGAGGCAAAGGCTGCATAAGTATTGAGACAAAGGCTGTATATGCATTGAGACAAAAGTTGTATATGCATTGAGGCAATGGCTGTATATACATTGAGGAGAAGACTGTATTTACATAGAGACAAAAGCTATATATGCATTGAAACAAAAGCTGTATATGCATTGAGGCAAAGGCTTGCTTTATATTGTTTGTTAGTGTTTTTATTCATTATATGCCGTGGGTTATGTGAAATTGTATTTTGTAGCTGTACGTCTCCAAAATCAAATTCATTGTCTACCTGACCAGAATCATTGATTTTTTTTTTTATAATTCTGAAAGTAACTAATACATAGTTTATATTTATGTGAGTATAGGTTAAATATTAAGATCATTAGCTTGGTCAGAGTCAAAGACATTATGTTTACCGTGTTCTTTATTATAATTTTAGTAACAGATCTTGTCTAATTATAGCTTAGATTGTTTTGGAAATGAACTTTTTGTATTACATCTTGGTTCTTCTTGTTTGTCGCAGCGTTTTATGTAATCTCGTTCATTTAGAAATTATTCATTTTTGCTATACAATCTTGAGGCAGAATCATTTGTTATATTCAGTGTTTAATTTGGACTGGAATTTATTTATTCAGATTATTTATTCACTGGAAATACAAACAATTTATTCACTGGAAATACAAAGTGCTCAATAATATTCTTTGACCGAGACATAAACATGCAATTCTAGTGAATTCAAACAAAGAACACTTGGATTATATTACCAACAAAAGACTGTTGGCGCATTATTATAATTCAGGTCATTGATACATTCGTACATTAGAGACTACCGGTTTCTACAGGCACATCAATAACTTTAGCGTTAGAATTGTTTGGAATACTACTAATGTTTATTAAGAACTTTATTCATTATGACTTTTGCTAGTAATTTTAAGATTATTCGTAATTTAATGCGCAGTACCCTAATGTTACGTGTAGGCTCGTACAAAAGTAACAAAATAACAGAGTGAAGTCAACAAGCTTTGTAAATTTAACAAAATAATTTATTTGCCAAGAAAACAAGGTAAAAACATGAAATAGGACTTACGGTTTGTGAATCTAATCCAAAAATTAATCCTAGAATTAAAAAATATAAGTCCTATCACTAAAAAGTTCTAATTGAATCCAAGTTCGAATCTCGATGATGTTCCATCGAATCTCGATGATGTTCCAATATGGAAGGCGATGACGTCCTCTATAACCAGTTTGTATTGATGTGTCAACAGTTCCTTGTTGAATCACCAAGAATATAATTCCAGCTTTTGAATTCCAAATAATTTAGTTAATGTCTTTGTCCAAGAATTTCGTTGAAGAAGAGTATTATTCCAGGGTGAATAAATTATTTTAAATACGAAAATCAACTCATATGGCATCAACAAGACAAATACCATGAGCCCGAAGGTATATATTTACGACTGATAAAATTGACTTGAGAATGTCTGTTTTAACGCGCGATTTTAGATCACATGATGGTTCACGTGGTCACTTAACTTGAACAGCGCAGTAAAAAAAAATGCCAATTTGCACGTAGGCTAGAATAGCCCTATCTAAGAATCAGATTCCCATACTGGAAATAAATTTAAAAATAAAACTGTTTACAACAGACTAACACGTGGGTTGAACATGTTTACAAAATCGGAACCAAGGTCAAGAACTAGGTCAGCTAAAAATATAATGTAGTAATCTACTACGTTTTAATCAGGCTAAAAGAACTTAACTAAATTTACTGGGAAAAATGTCAAATCCAGTAAAAATATTGTCATTACAATAAAATGTAATGAAACAATAATAAAATAAAAAGAAATTTAAAACTTACACACAAATAATTTAATTACATATACGTAACACCTAAATTCTTATTTACATTTTAACTTTGCATTCTAGGGAAATAAATTATTTGTTGAATTTTACAAAGCTTGTTGCTTGTCATACTTTTTTATTACCTATTATAAGACGATAGAGTCGTAATACTATGCATTGATGCAAAAGCTGTTGTTTAGTGATCTGAAACCTAACATTGTTCTGAATCTTTTGTATTATTTAACTAAAATGATTTTTAGATGTGGTTAGGATATAAGGGTGTCGAACGATTTAAAATTATTGAAACATTATCCCTTAAAAAATAAAAACAGTTATGGTCATTTGACTCTTAAATACCTAGAAATATTTTTGGGGGTTTGTAAATATAGTAGTAACTTGTCAGTTAAAGGTGAAATGGGTGCTTTCCTTTATAAATGTACATTGTTTTACTGTTGCAGGTCTCAAGTCATTCATAACTAAAATTAGGCACCGCTGACACTTTAGAATGCCACGAACGAGATTAAGAAGCGGAAAACAAATGCCAAAACCGAGATTGACTTGAATTCACGCCAGTGTTGTTTGACTCATTCAGATAACGAAATGATAAAGAAACATGCATCACAGACGCAGTGATTTGTGCAGCCCTTTGTTACTAGTTTCTAATACATTTACCTAATTTGACTGAGTCTTCGTTGTAATCGCAAATAAAAATTTGTTTTGATAGTTAGAATTTTTATGATCCATTTCTTGATCATTGATGACAGATCTGAGAGCATTCTTATATCAGTCTCTGACGGGTTATTAAAACCAATCTAATCTATATTTCATAAATAAGACAGCAATATGACCCAGCATAGTGTACCAGTCTATTAAATGAGCACCAGGTGTGTGCATACATTTTAATTAATGAAATTAACCTCAGCCTGTTTAATGAAAAATATCCTTTATTGAAAAACATGGAGATATAAGCATATTTTCAGCTATATAAATATTTTTTCGCATTAACTGTGAAGCGGCCACATTTTCTTGTGATATTACTACTTCTGCTTTTGATTCTTCTGCGATACTTTTTGTGGAGATTTCACGTAGTATTTCACAAGAACCAGCACCTAAAATCCTATACAGTGCGTCTAGAATCGGTTTCGACCTTGTAATGTTACTATGTTTGATAGGGTATTTCTTAGCATACTTACCTGTAATGAGATTGTTTAGATAAATTTTGACGACTGTTCTTATTTTCATAATCAAAACTTACTTGCATTAAGTCTTGTCCGCACTCTGAACGTACATTTTCCATGTGGTGATATGACTGTGGCAATAGTACTGACGGAGTCAAATGCAAGCTAAATGTAATGCTCATTTCTGGGATTAAAGCAGTGAATTGCTCCTGGTACAGCACCGTGGTCAAGACTGAGTTTTACTGATAACAGTTCTGAGAAATGCCAGGCTATGACTATTTAGAAAACCACAAAACTGCAAAGACCGAATACCCCCCCCCCCCTAAAAATGGCAACATGTGGATAGATTGTCGAAATTTATTAACACATATTAAAACTTCAAGTTGCTTTCAATTTACTATCAACTTGTCGCATTACCATAACGGACTTTGCAACATAGTGCGAACTATTACTATTTGATGGGTGACAAGCTTAAAAAATATTTCGACGTCATATGCATTCGGAAAGTCATCAATTGCGGAAAAGAAAATGACAAATTTTTTATTATGAGAGTACTAAGGAGCAATATTTCAGTCAATACCGAATTTTGTACACATTTTAAAAACATTTATTAAAACCGAATTTTCACAGTCAGTTCCATTTCCTTTAAAGCGAGGATAAAGTGTAATGAGTGTGATATGTCGAAGAATGCACAAAAGATTTATCCTATTTTTCGTTTACAGGAGAAACATACCAAGGTGAACGCTATTGGAGTCAACCATTATATCGAGTTAATTAAACTTTCATGGACCTTAACATAGTTTGTTTTACTAGGCCAATGTATTTGTCATAAAGAACACGATAGAAGAACAGTAGAAGATGGATTATTGCGCTATGCAAAAGTTCTTTTTTAAATCTCGTCCATTATTTTATGATAAATTATACAATTATATATTATTACATTGGTTCTTTATATTACTTGCGCCATTGGGAAGGCAAAGTAAACATCGGCATAAATGAGCGGAAGATTCCCAAATGACACGTTACAGAGCGCGCCAGCAATCTTGACAGCATTAGGAAATTAATATATTTGATAACGAATAGGGCTGGGTTACAAACAGTAAAATGTAGTATTTGACATATAGATGGTAGATGTGGATTCGTTTGCTCCACCGTTCTAATAAACTATATTAGTCTGTATTCAATGCCAAAATAAAATGTAAAGACTCTTGGTCTTTGTGTGGCATTAGGATTGAGATCTCTTTGATTCAGTACAAAATGTTAACACAGTACAGCTACAACAGTCGATAAGCTGAATCATCCATTGATCATAACATTGTACAAATACATAATTATTGAGCTGGAAATACGTTTCAAGCATTTTTTTATTGCGAAGTCATGATCTGTATGGGGGAAACTGACTGTATTGTTTGCTTGAAGGAATGTAAATACAAATGTGTCGAGAATAAACATTCTGAACGAGAAATATAAACTATCTAAAAATGTTTTTCTTCAATATTTGAATATTTTATGAATCAAGTGCCCAGCTCCACAGAGACGTAATATTTCCGAGATGATGATGCCAATGTCTTCATAATGACTAGGTAAGAGATGATGATGTCAATGTCTTCATAATGACTAGGTAAGAGATGATGATGTCAATGTCTTCATAATGAATAGGAAATAGATGATGATATCAATGTCTTCATAATGACTAGGTAAGAGACGATGATGTCAATATCTTCATAATGACTAGGTAAGAGATAATGATGTCAATGTCTTCATAATGACTAGGTAAGAAATGATGATGTCAATGTCTTCATAATGACTAGGTAAGAGATGATGATGTCAATGTCTTCATAATGACTAGGTAAGAGATGATGATGTCAGTGTCTTCATAATGACTAGGTAAGAGATGACGATGTCAATGTCTTCATATTGACTAGGTAAGAGATGACGATGTCAATGTCTTCATAATGACTAGGTAAGAGATGACGATGTCAATGTCTTCATAATAACTATGTAAGAGATGACGATGTCAATGTCTTCATAATGACTACGTAAGAGATAATGATGTCAATGTCTTCATAATGACTAGATAAGAGATGATGATGTCAATGTCTTCATAATGACTAGGTAAGAGATGATGATGTAAATGTCTTCATAATGACTAGGAAAGAGATGATGATGTGAAAGTCTTCATACTTTCATGTTAAAGTAAGTGAAAATGATGGAAATGTATTAAAAATATCATATATTACTCAATGTCTCCAGTGAGGTGACTGAACCTGTCAGGAATTAAGTAAGAAAACAAATAAAATATATTTCTGCATAGCATATCTACTTGCATGATAGGTGATTGCTGATGTAGAACATTCAGTAAGAAGGAGCTTGATGAAATATATAGCTACATCAAATGTGAATGGCATTTGCATTTCATTTGCTTCCAATTTGAAAACGACGTGCCGTTAAAATTGTTAGCGCTGCAAAACGAACAAGAGTCCCTTGAAGGGACTGACACTCTACTGGGTGAAAATAAAATTCCAAGGAATTCAATATAAGATCATTTCTTCCTTTTAACTGCTGAATGTTGAAACCCTCTCTGATATGTTTTCCGCTGTAAAAATATTTTCTAATTGGCTGCTGTGGTGGACATATTGGATGTCAGATTGGCACCATTTTCATTAATGATGAAGAAGACCTCATTAAATGTCTTTTGGTCAGAACCACGTGTCATTATAATCATCCATTCAGCTGGAGTATCGACATTAGACATTGATATGATCATCCATTCAAAAGGAGTGACGATAACGATGTTGTCAAAATGGGTGTCTGAGCGGTTATGTTGAACATCAGATCGGCACAATTTTTATCAAGGACCAACTAGACATCATAAGAAGTCTTTTCGTGTGAACCCTAAGATGAAATGACCATCCATGTAGGAGGAGTAATAAGAACAAGATTTTCCGTGGCAGTCATAATTGGATCTCATATCAGCAATATTTCATTTAAGACTAAAGCAGATATAATAAGAAGTTTTTTTTTAGTAAAATTCCCATATTGATATGACCATCGGTTCAGGAGTAGTAATAGCAACATTTTTAAGATGGTGCCTTAGCAGACATATTGGATGCTAGATTGGCACCATTAACATTTAGAACAAAGTAGACGTTATAAAAAGTGTTTCGGTTAAAATCCCATGTTGATATGATAATCCATCTAAGAGGAGTAGCAATAACAAAATTTTCAAGATGGCCGCTGTGACGACCATATTCGATGAGCGGGCACTACCATTTTCATTCAGACCAACTAGATCATGGAATGAATGTGTGTGTGTGTAAAGATTCATTGCTATCCTTCAAGTAGTTTAAGAGGAGTAGCGATAACATTCTTGTGCTAACGGAGACACCAGATGCCACCCGGACGACGGACAACAGACCATCCCATAAGCTCTTCTGGTCCATAACCAGTGGAGATAACTACAGGAAATAAATAGCAAGAATTACCTTTAGTCAATATCTGACTCGAGTGATTAGTCGATAATGACTTCAATTTGCTGTCGTCACGGATAATTTGCGATGATCAGCTATAAAGAGTCAATTAGATAAAGAATAATGACAAGATGCTAAACTCCTCAACCGGATGTTAACCAGAACACACGTATATGTAAAGCTTTTTGTGAAGGTATCTCGTGACCTATCCACACTTTATGTCACTTTTATAACCCTCCTGCATCATATCTGATGGGATGTTAACTTTGCAAATGTATGTGTGACACGCTAACACTTTGGCGTAAGGGTTTTGTATTAAATTGGGAACGTATACGTCCACCGTATCCACAAGCGGCGACCAATAAAGTAAAAGAAAAAAGAAATATTAATTGTTGAATTTGACTATTCCTGTGTATGATAATTACAGCTGAGTTTAATTTCAAATCACTAATGGAAGCATTTGTCCCCTTAACAAGGACAGCCTGTCACGGATTTGTATAAATCCCTTTATTTATTAAATACATGTACTCGGGTTTCGTTTCTTGTGTACAACGATACCCGAAGGTGACTTATGTATATTGTACAATATTTCAAAACAGTGAGTTCGGTTCATCCTATGCCGCACGTGGGAAGTGCTTTCGATAGGAAAAACCGAATTCTTCCAGCGCACAGACGATGTAGGCTACATCGTCGGTGTATAAATGCTTCACCGTAAGACCATATCTTCACATTACGGAACGTCTTGTCAGTAAGCAGTTTTCTTAGGGACTTGCACATCTTCAGCTGTAGAGGTATGTAAGTTATTTATTAATTTTTTATGTATATTATTTGTTATGTATATTGTAAGTTATAGCTATTGTAAGTACGACCACGCTTATTTTTGTATGTTTTCGATGTAGCTTTGGCTTGCGTAGTATAACGCAAATATTTTCTATTCTTGTTTGTGACTTAGCAAGAGATTTTATATTAACAATATAAAATTGCATTTCATTAAGAAACGTTTAGTACCTGCTTATTATTTTGTAATGTTGTACCGATAATGTTATTTGTATAACTTAACGTATATAAGGTCATTACGTGTTATCGTATATGCCCGTGTCATGCATAGTACACGGTGCTAGATGTATTTTCAGCTGATCAGATTTATCCATGCTGATCGTAGTCGACGGGGTACCAGCTGCAGAGCTAACCATAGAAGCTGACCATAGCAGCTGTAAAGCTGAACCATAGCAGCCGTAGAGCTGAGTGAACAGTGTTGCTGGTCGAGTAACAGGTGATCGGGCGTTGCTGACCGAATTGGTGGGCGCTGATTGCTTGTTTAACCAAAGAATTGAATGGTGGTCGGTGACTACCTATAATGACAGTTGCTTGATTGACCAGTGTGACTGGTAGCCAAGTGTGATATTGACGAAGTGTTTTGTGTCACTCCATGCATGTAATCTTTTAGCCTGGGCTAATTTTGGGGTTTGTTATACTCAGTATTTTGGGAGTGTAAATATTTTTGTATATCTGTCCAATCAATTCATCATTTTACTATTTGAGTAAAATACGTCACTTTTCACTATTTTGAGTGAATACATCATTTTTTTACTAATGAGTAAAACACGTCATTCTTTTCATCGTGTGAAGTTACTGCGAATCGTTCACCTTTTGTCCTTGTACTGTGTAAGGTCATTTATTTGTATTTATATTTGTTGCATTCTTAGGTTCGTGCGGATTATGTTAACTTGTCCAATATTTGGATCTAATACACGCACGTATTAATCAATATTCTTTTCTCATTCAAGTCATACATCAATAAACATTGTATTTGTATCACCATATAGGCAAAATATAATAAAAGACATTATGTTGTTGATTAAATAACGGATAGAAAAACTGGCGAAACCGGAAAATACATAATCATTTCCAAAGTTTGTATCCTTATCTACGGAGTCACAAAAATATAAGTTCTCCGCAAATGCAACATTTGAAATGAATAATCGTCTTACATTGAATGGAAAATGGGAGTGCGGAGGATTTTCATTCTAAACTGCCTTTCCCATGGACAAACCACGGTAGCTGACTCAAGCTGATCCCATTTAGGACTCAAACACGCACCCTTTCGGTTATTAGTCGGGCTCGCTAACCACTTAGCCACCCGAGGTTACTCAATTACAGATAAGGAAAAAAAAAATCTTCCACTTACGCGGTAGATACCGTGAAATGCCCATAAACTACCAGTCGTTACTTACGGTATTTTCCCCATTATCACCATCAAAAGCTGCCATTTCATCAAATGACTACATTTCTTAAAATTACAAATGTGTTGCCCTTTTTAAATAATTTAAAATATATAGCAATAAATAATTATAAGTGGACTGTTATTGAATACTTACGAGTTGTAACAGGAGTTCAAGGGTGGGTGCGCGATACGGAATGTATAGGTAGGTGTACGATACGAAGTCATAGACCGAACATCTGTATCAAACTCCAGATCAGCCATGTAAAATTAAATGGGTATGCAATAAATATTTTCTCATGCCATGATAATAGCATTAAAATTTAAGACAGCTTATATGGTTGAATGGCTCTGATTGTTTCAATTCAAGAAATAAAGGGCAAACCTTATGTGGATGGTTGTTACAAAAAGGAGATTACAAAAAGGTTGTTACAAAAAGGTGATTTTCTTGTTATTCTTGTACAGAATGTTATGATATTGGAAAGTGGGCATCTAAACTTATAGCTTGTTTGATCAGAGATTAATAGGGGTAATAAATCAAATAGATATACAGGTCACAGACAATTTATAAGTTTGGGAAAGTATTAATTTATAAAATTTTCGCCTTTTATATAATTTTGGCGAACTATGTTTCCTTATACAAATTTAACTATGCTGTCACACGTAAACACGTAGTTATTTCATGGATAAGTCATGTTGTCTTAAACTGTAGTTTTTCCAACCTATTTTTATTTTCTTCTGAACAAACATCACGAACATCAACACGCCCTATACATGGTCGTTGGAAGGACATATCCACTCTAAAGACTCCTGACTTAATTTAAAAAACAGACCAAATAATTCTTAAAGCAGAGTTAAATAATAATAATAATAATAATTTGACTTGTTAAAAAGTATGGAAAGAGGTTTACATATAAAACGTGTATGCAATCAAGCATTTGGTGGCTACTTTCGTCATAATCACTGACCGTATGAGTTGGATTGCTATTTGTAAATAGATATCACTTACGTCTGATGTTTTGTTCACGATATGCACGGATCACGTGAGCACAAATTATATTTTGTTATTGTTCACAACAGAAATGCTATAGATTGCTCTTATGCACGATTTGTATAGTGGAAAAATATTTTTGTAAATTGTTTAAAATTTACTTGCTGTAGATAACTTTGTTACAATCATAATATCTGATATTATATGAAAGAGCATATTTCTTCCATTGAATCCAGATGTATGTAATGCAATGAAAAATTCCAGTTCAAACATTGGAGCAAGGAGCAAACATAATGATGCAAGTAATAATAACCATTAGCGATTCTCTTTATTTTTTTTTTTCAAATATGATCCGCAACATTATTTTGGGAATGAATGCCTTGTCTTACCGGAAAATTTGTGGTGATAGATCATCAGTGTTTTAAATTTTAAAATTAAATGAAACGAATTTTTTTTTGTGGGGGGGGGGGGAGGAGCAAAATTTTAACGTACACTCAAATGATGTTTAAGCTTCTCTCTGACCACGGTTGTTCTCATCCTTCTATCTTCTGTGTTACTTTTATCTCTCACCAACTTTCAACGTCGTAATAAAACCAGAAAGAAAACATGCCAGAAAGCCTTCTAAAACTCTCCATCAAATTAGACAGAAAAATAATTATTGATTTACTTTCGTCATAATTACTTTCTCTTTTCGAGTTGGAATACCATTTGTAAAATAAAAAAAGACCCCATTCTGTTCGACAATGTTGATAAACTTTACATTATATTCGTTCCGCTCTAATATTCGGGTGATTAAACACATGTCATCTACATTACCTGTCGAGTGAAAAGTCATTTAAAACGGTAGCCATTTGTAACTTTAAAAAAATCTGGGAACATTTAATTTTAAATTCATCATCAGATTTCGATACTAAATAGGAAGAGTGAAGATGGACCTATGTGACATAGAGACTTAATACTTTTCACTTAAAAACGAGTCTAGATAATAGCTAAACAAAAAAGGAGTCTTGCATGTAAATTGCATAATAGGTATCCTGATAATAAACAACCGTGTTTATACTATTTAAAGATTTGAGAGGAATCAGCTTTTTTTTACTGTATTGAAATTAACATGGGAAAAAACAGGGATAATGCAAGCTTTTTTGTCCGTGTCTCATCGAAACGATTTAGCTCTTATTCATTAAATGAATCAAACTAAAAGAAAATTATGAAAGAAGTTGATTTCCTGATTAAGATGTTTGATGCCAATTAGTTATGACATTATGCTCGAGAATTTTCACTATTTTGTATTCTTTTTACCTATACGACTCCACACATTCACAAGCAATAAAATAAACATTTTCACCACGCACTCTTCCTGTTACCACTGGTTACTCGAAAATATATTATCCATTCATCGAATTCAGTATTTTAAAATAGTTGTGTAGATCCAGTTCTATCGGTACAAGTAATTCTTGAAGAAAAAACCCACATTTTTTTTTCTTAATTCAATTTCGCTGTTGTCTCAAAACTTGAAAATGGTTAAACGGTGCATATGAGCAATAGTGTCTCAAATAAAACGAAACTGCCTGTCCGTGCATATGAGTTTAAATAAATAGCAAATATATCTGACCATTTCTTCACGCTTATGCACGGGTCATGTGAACACAAACAAAATATATTTTGTTACAGTTCACAGTAGCAATGTTAAATGTTGCTAATACACACGATTTATATAGAGTGGAAAAAATATATTTGAAGATTTCTTTGCTTTATTTAAATTGTGGTACAATCATAACATCTGACATTGTATAAAAGAGCCTGCTTTCTTCCTCTGAATCTCAACGCATGCAATTCACTGACAAAATTCCCATTCAAACATTGTAACAAGGAGCTAACATAATGATGCAAGTAATAATGACCATTTGGGATTCTCTTTAATCATTTTTGGCCAAATATAGTATGTACTACTACTTGCGGACGAATGCCTAGCCTTACTGGCCATATTGTACAGATAATCACCAGTGTTGAAAAGTTTAACATTAAATGAAACGAATTTTTTTCTGCAATTTTTTAAACGTACACTCAAAAGACGATTAAGCACCTCTCTGGTCACAATTCTTTTTGTCCTTCTCTCTTCTGTTTTACTATTTTTCTTTCAACAACTTTTCACGTGGTAATAATACCAAGATGAAGACACGCCACACAAACTTTAAAGACTAGCGATCAAATTAGATGAAAGAATAATTATTTAATGGTCATAAATTAAACAGTTTCCGAAGCAGGGAAACGCTGAAATACAGGCATATAGAATTGTAATGAAACTAGTATATTTTTATCCTTTGAACCTCCAACTATTAAACTGTCATAACAAAGAAGAAAATAAGCTCGTAAGTTCATAAATTCCTCATTTGGCTTGCCTGCAATTTTGTTCCAAGACCATGACTTCTGTAGCTCGTCTTATCATCTAATATATTAATTTTCACATTTTCTATCCTAGGGGAAACAAACTTTGCGCTCGGGCTTTGACGATTTATGAAATAAAGGAGAAATCCAGCGTTTCCAATGGTAGTCAGTAGTGCTCCGCCGATAGGACATAACCCATTTTAATGGGAATATCATGCACACTGCTTTGGAAGATGTAACAGCAAATAACCTGAGTCCCTGACACTCTCACTCGCCAGATTTAATGGCAGGTCACTCATTTATTGACTTTCTGTCTCCCCGACGAATCTCTACATAACTGAGTACTTTGTTATTTGACTAACTTTATTCAAGAAACTGTCGATGGTTTTCTATATTGCATATTACACAACAGGTTGTGAAATTGCGTACTTCCTTGCAATTAACAACGTAATTTGGCATTCTTATGTTAACGTGTTAGAAGCACACAAATTACGTAATCCAATAACAAATCTTTAAACCTCGATTATATTAGCTCATCTCAGAGCCAGAAGAGTTAACACGGAGTTCGACTTAAAGACACTTTCAAACAAAAGGCCCAAGTGGACCAGACTAACGCGTACAATAGACGAATGCAAGAGAAGGTACCCATGAAAGTTTGGTTAGAAGGCGACTATCCGTTTTCAAAATCATTTAGTTGTTTGTGAACAGTTTTTGCAGTTTTCTACATCATAAGTATTTTCAGCCATATTTGAAATCAGATCAGCACTATTTATATGACATTTAAAGGCACAATTTGAAAGAACATGCTCCTGAGCATTTTCTGTCAAATTGAATCAAATTGTCTTCGATCATACTCTGTATTTGAAAAGTAGTATAAATGTCTTTCTTTATTTTAGCAAAGTCTGTTACATTGCACACCAGATAGCAACATTTGTCAAAAAATAGAATACTATAAAGCCTATAAGTCACTGTGCTTTCTGTCAAATTTGGTCAAAACCCTTTAACATGTATTCTGAGAAGTTGTTTAAAATTGTTATATGCCTTGTGTAATGCGACAATACACATTATATGTACAAACTTAAAATTGTGTTCTCGTCAAATCTGGTCAAATTCTTTCGCGCTATTGGTTTTAGAAATGGCATCCATTGAAGATGTCTAATCGGCATCATTTGAACAAAGTCTGCAGGGATGGATACTTTCTTTTTCAAATTTGGTCGAGTGGTTTTTGAGATGAAGTCAAATAATAATTCTTTCTATTTTTGTGATGGCTGTATTATGTTGGATTATGTTGGATCAGTATCATTTTGGAAAAAAAAAAAAAGAAAAAAAAATATACC